>BGPR01006526.1:0-30481 GCA_013235015.1 Araneus ventricosus
TTTATGTACTTCGTTCAGTTACATTGCTGTTTCCAGACAGAAGTAGGTATAAATTGGTGGTTATTTTAATCGTCTGCATCAGTAAAATTATAAAAAATTAAAACATGTGAGATGAAAATGTCACAGAAACAAAATTAATATCATTGAAAAAGGTAAAATTTTTTATCTTTAAGATGGTATAAAAATATTTTGTATCCGGATAATTTGTTCCGAGTTACAGCGGAAAAAAAGGATTTCATACGATAGTTGTTTTAAAAAATAATTTATTTCACATGTTTGCGCATTCCTGAAGGATCACGTGACAGTAGAACTGAAAATTAAAATCTCTTTCATCGGATCCTTGGGAGTCAATGGGCTTTTGTTAACTATTTTAATCTGTGCAAGTTTAATTTAACGTGATTATCACCGTACTATGTCCGTTCTCGGGTTCAGCTACAACCTGCCAATTTTCATCCAAATCGGTTTGTGGTTTGGTCGTGAAAGCAACAAACAGACCAGACAGGACAGACAGACAGACAGAAAAGACAACAGATCAGACGACAGACAGACAGACACACCTTCGCATTTATTATATTACTAGTTACCTCAGACTTCGTGCTGAAGAATTGGATGTATTCTTTTTAATCATCGAATATAAATGTTTTGTTGACATTTTGAAAGGGGAAAGGAAAGTTCTGATGGTTGATAATACTTTAATTGGACTTGGCTGACAGAGTGTTCGTACATGTGTGTATGATATAGTTGATTGTTTATCTATTCTAATATACTTTTGAAATTCACGTTATTTTTGTCAGGATGTAAGTTTAGGCTGGCTACACGTGAACACGCCATATATATATATAGCCCATAGAGGAAAAAATATGGTTCCAAATGTACCTGCCACATTTCAGCATCCGGCCCCAGCCTGGCAAATGACATATTGAAAGAGGATTTTGTTACCTTCTGAACGGAGATGATAAATCCTTCGGCACTATCGGAAGTCGTGGATTAAATTACATATCTCTTCTCCCTATATCAGTCATAACAATCCAGCTTTATAACGTTTAAGCTTGTAATTTTGCGTGTGTGATTTACAGTCTCGGTATATCGAGAGTTGCGTTATTATTAGTACCTCGGTAACAGCGGCATTCAATCTCGGCTTGTCGGAAGGTACCCTACAACTAATTTGCGATACTTACAGTATGAGATGTCCTTGTTAATGCTCATTACGGTATCTACGGATGGATGTTTGTAACACCCAGTGAAATTTAAACAAATCAAAGAGAATAATTCACTAAAGTTTCACATTGATCACTGTGTAACCGCATTAAAAGCTGCGAAATGCAAGGACAACGTGAAACCGGAAGTGTAAAGTCTCCTTTGTTGTTTAATGCAAAAGCAAGTAACTTTTCTTATATTAACTTTAACACTGGCAAGCCGACTGCGCGAAAGTTAAATTTCGTTTGAATTTGTTTCATAAGAATAAAGCTTGTTAGAAATTTCCTCAATATGTTACAAAAATATATCTTTAAGACCTTACAAACGTAGAAAACATTTCATCGCAATGTAATTAATAGCACTTAAAAAGATCATTTTCTGGTCTTAATGGATAAAAATAATTATCTAATAGATTTCGGAAGATTGGGCAAAAAAAGTCTAATAATAGGTCTTAAAGTATGTTCGTTTTTAATTAAATATCTTGAGAACTAATTAACCTTGAAAGTTGAATATAGCACTTGTGTGTAAATTTCATAGCGCTACCGATCTTCCGCTTAGGAGGGAGTTCTTTGAACAACCGATCGACGCGCAGACAGAAGATACATGTAATTCTCTGCCTTGTTTTTATAGATATTTTAAAACATGCAAAGCAAAACTTTAGAAACAAAAGATAAATTAGTTCAAAGTCTAACCGTTTCCTAGCAGACAGTAGGTATAATTTGTGTTATTTCAAAAATCGCCACGAAAATTTAAAAAAATAATAAAAAATTGCTGAAAGAAAATGTCACAGAAATAAAAATTAATATCATGCAAAGGTAAAATTTTATCTTTAAGATGGTATAAAAAAAATTATGTCGGATAATGTTGTTCCGAGTTACAGCGGAAAAAGGGATTACGTGATAGTTGATTTAAAAAAATAATTTATCCACATGTTTTTCAGCATTCCTGAAGGATCACGTGACCATAGATTGAAAATATAAAAATCTCATCTGCGGAATCGCGGAGTCACTGGCTTTCTTTAGTTAACTATTTTTAATCTGTAGTCAAAATATTAATTTAACGATTTCCCCTAGCCTATGTCCGTTCTCGGGTTTCAAGTCACTTCGCACAACTTTTCATCTAAACGGTTTTGTGGTTTTGGTCGTGTAATAAACAACGAGAGACGAACAGAGACAGAAAGAGCAGACATAGAAGACAGACAGACATACACTTTCGCATTTATTATTGTATTAAGTAAGAATGTGAGGATACATTTTTTGTACCTCTGTGGAACTTATTCTTTCTGCCTTCGACTGTGCATTGAAAGCATTACTTACGCAGATCTGTGTACTAAATTGATCCTTCAACTATTCGTGGATGAAAAGAGCGAAATAAAGAAGTTTTATTAAATATATTGAGCGATACACTTTTTTTCTTCAGAACTTATTCTTTCTTGCCTCTCGAGGCTTATTTGACTGTTATTACGAAAGACATTAGCAGGTACTTCAATGATCCTTCAAACTTATTCGTGGATGAAAAGAGCGAATGAAGAAGTTTTATTAAATATATTGAGCGATACATTTTTTGTCTTCTGTGGAACTTATTCTTTCTTGCCTTCGAGCTTATGTGCATTGAAAGACACTTAAACAGATCTGTGTACTTCAATGATCCTTCAAACCTATTCATGGATGAAAAGAGCGAATGAAGAAGTTCTATTAAATATTAAATATATTGAGCGATACATTTTTTGTCTTCTGTGGAACTTATTCTTTCTTGCCTTCGAGCTTATTTGCATTGAAAGAGATTTAAACAGATCTGTGTACTTCAATGAACCTTCAAACCTATTCAAAAAAAAAAAAGACGAATGAAGAAGTTCTATTAAATATTTCAGACGATTTCAAGCAATGGAGTTTTTTGTAGGCGTTATTATTACGTTATTTCATAAGTAGTATAATTTTGAATTAAAAATTTAATGTGGTTCAAAATAGTAAGTGTGTCTTTAATGCTACTACTTTTCAAAATCTATTGCATATTAAATTGAAAATTATATATTAACGTTTTTGAGAGGGAAGCGGAACGGAGAATATTTTTTGGCCTAGGGCGTAAAAATATGTAAATCTGGCCCTGACATTATACAAGTGACGCCCGCAAATTGTATTGAGTAATAATTGAAAATCGATTTTCCACATTGGCCGGCATAAGAGGCTTAATATTGATTCCAAGAAATGACACGCCGTCATTTCAAAGATCCAAAGAACAATACAATTTTTAACACGAAAAATCCTTTCCCCTTGTTACGAAGGCAATAAATAAATAAAAAATAAAGTTATTTTGAGAACTGAAGGTCAAGAAGTATGAAGAATAACCTAAAAAAAGAAATAAAGAAAGTAAAAATATTTTTGCTAAGATACATGTTCTACTAAAAGAGAAAGAATTTTTAAACAATATTAAAGAAAACTCCTATTCGTGGAGATTGCGAAGATTTCGTAAACTTTTTTAAAATCTACTAGAGTAATTTTTTGACGGCACGTGTACTGTTTGCCCTACCGCGAGGTCACCCAGGACACGTGCTCAGAGCCTTAGGTGGTTTGAACATGTTTAATAAAAATGAATTACTGATCTACGTATGATGAATATTTTAGCAACTTTATCATCACTCAGTAGAATGGTAGCCAGAAGAAGAAGATGAGACAGAAGATTCATTTCATTGTCGATTGAATTAAACAAGTAAGTAGGTAGAAGTGAAATAATTTAACAAGAGATATTAAAAATTAATCTTTGCATTAAACAGAATGTTGCAAAAATGCAGCAACGTCCAATAAAATACGAAAAAAAGATACTTTAATATATACAAAAAAAAAAAAATAAAATACAGAAGAACCAGAAGAAGTAAACAATAGTAATAACAATATACCTTCTGCGCGCAAAGCAGCAGCATCATAATTGCATTAACACATTGCCATAGGGTCCGTCTCAAATTACGTACGCACCTAAGGGGAGGGTTTGGATTTGTTATTTTTGCTGACAAGGGGAGGGGTATGAGTGATGCTTAAGAGACATTAAAACCACATTTCCGAAAATCTCTTGTAACTTGCAAAAATAATTTAAATAAAAAATTAAATTTGAAAAAAAAAAATAAATTTGACAAAAAGAAAATTAAGCTGAATTTTTAAATTGGATAAACTAAGAAATTTTTAAACAAAATTGTAAGAATTAAATATATATTTTTCATTTTAAGCCGAGTTATTATTTGAATTAAGTCCTAAAATTTTTAAGAATTATTACTGTTATAACGTTTTGTGAAAAAAAAACGGGGTTACCGTTTGTCTTACGTAATTATAAGAGGTTTGCGATTTGCTGATTTTTGCTGACAAGGGAGGAGGGGGAGTCAAAAATTACCAAAAACATGCTTACGTAATATTTGAACGACCCCATGATAAACTAACCAATTAAGATACAATCAAACAGCAAATATCATACTGCAATAAAAATTATAACACATTAAAATGAAACAAATAAAATGGGGGGAAAAATGGAAGAGAAATGGCGAACTTTTTCAAAGTGCCACTCGCCATCGGAGTTCTAAAATGGATAAATTTTCTGTCGAGGGAACGACTTAATAGTCAAATAATATTCCCTCTGTTGTTACTATTATTTATGCAGGAAATCAATCCATTGGCCAATATTTATTTATTCATTAAGACTCTTTCAGTCATCCGCCAACCAACAGACGCCTCGAGGAAGCGGTTGTCAGTGATTGACCTAAGACGATGAAATTCAAAGCTTTTTAATTTGATAAACTGTAGTCTAGTCGAACCTAATATCGAGCCTATATTCGGACCCGGTTTTTGGATTTTAAAAAAATAACCGGTTTAAACCGGGGCAAAAAAAAAAAAAAAAAAAAAAAAAACCCGAAAAACTGGTTAACCGAAACAAGCAAACAAACAAAAAAAATATTTTCGGTTTAAACCGGTAGGTTTTTCCCATTCCTAGTCCAGAGGTAATAGTAATTAAAAATAATTTTCTAAAAACATTGTAGGGTTCAGAGAAAAAAATAATCAGGTAGTCAAACTATCAACACTGAACAGATAATATTTTGAATTTCAAGACTGCATAAAAATATTTTTTTTATTGTAGGTATCAATCGATTATAGATATCGAAGTTTTCTCTAGAAATCTAAATAAAATAAGAAAAAAAGTGGTCAACCATCAATGGAAAAGCTAATAATAAACACGTTTGTTTAACTTGACTTAAACATGGCTCATAATCGATTTTTGTCTCTCGTCCTGATGTATTAGAGTTCTGAAATTTTGTACAATTACGTATCCTCGATGACAATATACTATTTTAATATTTTTAGAACTTAATTACCAGTTAATCGATTGATTTAGCTAAATTTTGATGCCATCTGAAAGAGAGTGAGAAAAAAAATTGATTTTAGGATACCATAATATTCACAAATATGATTGCTGACCCTTCGATTAGTTGGGAGGTCGTATTTGACAAGTTCTGGCAGCATACCACGTAAGATCTTGAATTTGGGATATTTATTATTATTTCAATCTATTTAAGATGGTAAAGAATACATCCCGGAATAGGTTCAAGGCAAAAGAGGATATTAAATATCAGACCTTAAATCTTTTTCCTCTATCGAAAATCTATTCCATTTTTGAATCTGCATAGATGTCTGGCCTCTGATAAAGTCATTCACCAGATTCTTACTTCTTGTCGTTGTCTGCTATTATTTTTTACTCTTCCACATTTATAATTTCCTTTATTAATATTTTTATTTATTTTGTACTTCGCATTTTTTTCCTGGAGGATGCTGCACTTGCGCATACCAATTAAATTGCTTCTATTAATTTTTGTCTTTTTAGATATTCATACTTTTTTTGTCTTTTTAGATATTCATACTTTTTTGTCTTTTTAGATATTCAATAAGATGGTAAAGGATACTTGAGACATTTAAGAGTGTCCAGATGATTTTTGTATTTAAAATCATTTGTTACGTTGACCTAAATACGGTTTTAAATAGCAAAAATTCTGTAATTCCATGCGCGTGTCAGAGACGCCATTGTATGTTAAGGGATTAAACATTGTTAGTCGAAGATCTTTCCTGACTCCTGCAAGATTTGCTTATAAAACAGAGGATAAATAAAATTTTAACACTTACTGTTATGTAAATCTTTAATGATTTTTTTTTATTAAACCTTACCAATTCCGTGGTGCAATACAAAATTTGTTTCATTAAAATCAGCCAATGGTAAATATTAATAATAATAATTTTCATCCACCTATATGAAGCCAGCTCAAACAGAACGAAGTTGAATTTTGGAAACTTCCTTGTTAAACCAATAAATTGAACAACCACAAACATATTTGGCATACTCCGTCGCCGCCAAAAGTAATTGTGCAGGCCGAGAAAAATCAAAGCGCAATATTGAATAGAAGATTGTCCCAAAATACTCAAACGGTATTTAAGGTAAATAGTCGTTCGCGTGACTGCCGATAAGTACTAGTATTACAAGAAAGTTGCGTGACGGGATCAATAAATTGGGAAATTGAGAACTTGCAGAATTCCGTGTGAACTGATGGCAGCGAAAATAATGGACTTTTGTTATTATTTGCACAGCCTTATGGATCCTCGGTTTATAGGTCAAACCTTTGATCACACAGAATGTGTGCTTCCAGGCTGAGCTTTCAGAATTTAAGAAAAGGATTCCTTAATTTCGTGTTTAAACAGATAAAAAGATGGTGCCCGAAACGCACAGTGGCGGTTTGCGTCTCGGGTGAAGTCTCGAATAGCTTTGATTTTTACTTTCTCGTACACGAAGTATACAAAGAGAAAGTATTGTAATCGTCAAAAAATTCGAACCCGAGATTTTGACCAATCTCCACGTTTTAGACCTCCCTGAGTCCGAAAAACACAACTTTAGAATTATGTCTGTCTGTGAACACGATAACTCGAAAACAATTAGAGCTACGGGGATGAAATTTGGTGTATGATCTTGACACATAATTTGTAGGTTTCTGTTAAATTTTGGACAAAATCCATTTATGGGAAGTCTGTCTGTCTGTCCGCGTTCATGTGAACACTATGATTCAAAAACTTGAATATCTAGATAGATAAAATTTGGCACACAGTTTTATCATCAGGTCCGTATCAAAGTATGGGCCTATCGGTCTGTATAATCGCATAATTCTAAATATGATTACTCGTAAACCCTACAGCTTTAATAAATAAAAATTGGTATGATGGCTGCTAAAATTAATTGTAGATCCGTGCCCAATTTTGTTTCAATTGGTCGAAAAAAAGTTGTTCAAATCGCCTATTTGTCTTTTCTCATCACACAATGACGCGAGGCCGTTATTGCGCTAATCCTTCCCGCTTCTACCCATGCCTTTCGCCTCCAAGCTACCGATTCCCCAGCTTTTTTTCTCCCCACTGCATTAGGGACGCTTGTTCTTTTTACTGCCTTTTAGCTTATTTTTTTCCCACATGTGTTAGGAGTATACGAGAAAGTTTAGGGGAGACCACTCCCGCTGATTGTGTTAGATTATTTCCCGAGATTTTAACTATTATATCGACCAAATAAGAATTGTTATTACTGATAGCAATCTATAAACTAAGGTCTAATATGAAGTAGTAGATTTAGAAAAAAGAAAGGGATTCGAACCTTTAGTCCGAAACCGCGTAGTATGATAAATGTTAGGCTTGATTCGCTTGGCCTGATTGCACCAGCCGTTACATTCTGTGCATAACGATTTTTACATCGCGAAATTTAAAGAAGGAATGTCAGCCTGAAAACATTATCATGTTTAAAAAAAACTTCCAATGTTTTGATGTATGTTTGTAATAAACTGAAAACTTTTTTTGTTTAGTCGCACGTAAGCAATAAAATATTCACATTGATCATACACAATCTTGTTATTTTGTTGGACGTGGTTATATAAGGGAAAAGCATTGTCACAGCATTGTGTTTAAAATTAAAATTGAAAAATTTATTAAAATTGAAGAACAAATTGCACGGGAATAAAACTGTTATCACTGAAAGGCTAATTTTTTGGAATTTTAAAGTGATGTAAAAATGGTTCTTGTACGATAATGTGCTCCGAAGTTAATGAGGATAAATATTAACATTTCGATTAATTTTTAATTAATTAAAATTTTGAAAAACTCTTTCTTTGCAAGCGACTTCTACCCTCGAAAAATGACTAGGTACCAAATTTGTCAGCTCTAACTCCAGTGGTTTGCCCTGTAGAGCATTTTGCCCTGTAGAACATTTTGTCCTGTAGAGCATTTTGCACTGTAGAGCATTTTGCCCTGTCGAACATTTGGTCCCGTAGAACATTTTGCCCCGTAGAGCATTTTTTGCATCATCCATGCCACAATTTACAGATAGTATGCCAGCTAATAAGCACATCCTCCGATGATCCGAACATGTTATTTGCGACTTATAGAAGCGTCAAAACTTAAATTATGGATAAATCATGCCCAAGTAACTCACGACACTTCCGTTCAAAGGACCCATTACAATAATTCAATACATTGATTATTGGATCATAAAAATTAGATTTGAGTCAATGTTTCAAAATCAAAAATGTTGAGTCAAAATTACTACATATATCTTCCCTATGCCTGTGATAAGTCTAATCAGAACTTTAATTACACCTGTAAACGTTACATCAGCTGGATTTGATCAGTGCGATAATTCGATATATTGATTATCACGTCGTTAAAACTGGAAGAGAGTTACTGAAATGCAATTCAACATGTCATTTCATAATTACTAAACGTATATCATCACATCCATGACGCGTCGAAACATCAACTCTTAATTTATTACAGACCACCTAGATAACTTCGCATTTCCTTATACAATGTCTCAATCTCTTGATAAGATTATATCAACTAACTGTTTCTCAAATTAGTGTATTTCACCACCTTCTAAACGATATTTATAAATTTGTCGGGGAATATATTGCATGATTCATTCTCCAGAGAAACTTTATTAATGAAGATACAATTTTTTTGAAGAATTTCTGTCGGTTCATAATGCGAACGCTGACACTAACTACCGACGATAAGACTTTAGATGTTTACGAAGAATGGTCTGAAGTCGCCGACTTTAGCTGAAGAAAGATAACACAGATTCACTGGAAATATTTGAACATTAAATCTCAAGTTCTAGTGTCTTCGTCGGGAAAAAAATTCCTCGGTAGTTGCAGAGAGTCTTCTCAGGAGGAATTGGCTGTAATAAATTGAACCTTATCTTCGTTACCGGCATCCGTTTATGTAAGCCAAGGTGGATTTTGTATTTTTTCTAGATGCCAAGGGTGTTGTGCTTAGTATTTGATTCTTAAGATAAGGAAACATATCTATTTACATCATGGGTCAGCAAATTGTGACTGAAACTTGAAGTCTATGTCAAACTTCTATTGAAGCGAAAACTGTTTATTCGAGGTTAATTACTTGTAAGTGATAGAAAGATCAAAATCTAAATATTAAACATTATTATGTCAGTAATTTCCAAGCTGTAGCAATGGTTCATTTGCAATGGAAGTTCTAAGGTCATGGTAACATCTATTTTGAATAAGGAAATTAGCAGAAACACTGAGAAAAGTAACTACTACACAGGGAGCATATCTTTTCTAAGTTAACACTTAAATCGTGACATTTGACATCACAACAGAATCAGATTATGTCTGATGTTATTTTTAAAATTAGCTTGAATCACTGTTACACCTTGCAAATGGGAAAACATTCACTGGAGTCAATACTCTGCTTACAATCGATTTACAAATACAATTTCAAAGAGGTTGCGCAAGAATAGGTTTTACTCATTTCCATTATTTCGAGGAAACAATACAGAATAATATGTAAATATTTTCTTAATATAATTTAAAGCTTCATTCTAATGAGTATTGACGAAAAGAAAAGTTATTTTTATTTCCTAAATGCAGAGAAATATTCAAACAATACGTACTGGATTCAGTGGCGAATCCAGGATTTTGGTCTGGAGGGGCTGAGGTCATAAAACTTTGTATCGTCGTGACCTCATGGATTATGTAAACCAAATCACTTTAAGTTTGCTCACCTGACAATAAAAATCTCGAAGGACGATACAATAATTTCGGTACTTTAACAAAAACACACAGAAATAACTAGCCAAAAAATGTTTTCGACCGCGTTAACGCTACAAGTACGAGTGGAATGACTACAAAACCGGGAAAATTTTCGAGCCTGTCAAGAAAGAAAGCAATGTTGCCATAATTTTTTTTTAAAAAAAGGAGATTAAGAAAAACTGCTGTAGTGACTCAGCTAAAAAAAATCTGCAAAAAATCTGCAGAAAATCTGAAGTTATTTGGAACATGTTTTCTTCAGATTTTCTGTAGAAAAAAAATGCAGAATATCTGAAGAAAACTATCTTCCAAATACCTTCAGATTTTCTGCAGAAAAAATAAAATGTAGGATATCTGAAAAAAAAAATATGTTCCAAATACCTTCAGATTTTCGGCGGATTTTTCTACAGTCCAGGTTTAATTATTAATTTTAATTAATGCAATTAATCTAATTTGTGATTCAACTTACTTGTACGATGCCGATTCAGATTGTGACAAAACTTCAAACTCATCCTGTCCGGGATTCGAACTCGCAGGCAAGAACGATAACCACAACGCCACGCAGGAATACACGAGATAGGGATAAATTAATCTATTTGAGTTTTAGCGTCACCATAGCTCTCGTGGCGCCATCTAGTGGTGTAAAAATCAACCGAGGTCAGAATACGTGTTTCAAAGTCGTAGAGATGAGTAATATTATCGTTCAATAATTTAGATTCTCTGTTTTAATAAATTCGTTTTCACATTCTATTTTTCTGGTAAGCTTTCTCTCCATCCAAAGGGCGCAAGCTCCACTTTCCCCTTCTTTTTGGAGGAAAATAGCTACGCAGAAAGACAGTTGGAAAACTAAATGGAAATTAATTAAATTATGGATGAAAAGTTTAAAATGGTAAAATTGAAAAAAATCAAGAATTTTGGTTTAGCTTTGGTCGGAGGCTGCAGCCCATAGCACCTCCCCTGGATTCGCCGCTGATTGGACTAAAACTGTTGTCTCTATTTTACCACTTATTAAAGTTTTACGACTCTTCTTATATACGAAGAAGTTTCTATTTTTATAAATAATTTGTGTTGGTGAAACGTTGTTAAGCTACATTTTTTTCTATTACATTTCCAGACTGTCTGAAGTTAATTCTTTCTGGCACGCTAAGTTAAAACTCAAATAAATATTACAGAAAGAGACAGATGTACTTATTGATTCATGTTGTAAGAAAAATAATTCATGTTCCGTTCTATTTTCGTAAGAGAGGACGTGACGCAGAAAGTCACACTATGCTGTCTAAAATGGCGAACACAGTCTGCATATTTAGCCCATTAGCGTCCAAACTTATTTAAAGCATAGATTTCAATAAATTTCTCTTAAATTATTTTTATAACATCAAGATTAAGTTAACTGAGGAGTAAAATGAAATCCGGAGATTGTTTTTTATTTAAAAGAATTTAAAAAATCGGCAAAAAAATCCTTTTTTAAAACTTTTTGTTATCACAAATATCAAATATTTTTAAAATATAGCAAAATATCAAAAATAAAAATCACTTTCTATTTCTTTGCATCACCTCGAAAATAAATAAAAGGAAAAATCAAAGAATTTCAAAATGACGACGTATTGACTTCAAAATCTGGCTAACTCACGGTATATTGCCTGTTGAAATCTGTTTAAGAGCTTTACTTATTGACTTTATTGACAAAGCAAAGAAGAAACAATAGAATGCATTCGGTTCAGCCACGGAAGCGAGATGCAATTGTCCTATAAATAGGGCTCTGGGCGATAACGGGTTAAAAGGACAAGTGAGATTTCACGGCATTTTTATTTCATAGTCTATGAAATCAAGTGCCACCAGTTATATGCAGTTAGATAGGATTTAAAGTGCCCCCTTTTGAATTTTTTCCTACTTTATATATACAGTCGAACATCGATTACTCGGGCCTCTATCAACCGAGGTCTCTGTTAATCCAGCCCGTGTCAGAGACGTTCTTCATTTTTTAAAATTAAGTCAGCGGATTTTTTGAAAAGGGTGCCAAAATTGGCATTGGAGCCGATTTTCATGGTGCGAAGGCATGTGAAAGGTTGATATTAGGAGGTGCTCTTTTATAACCCAAGAAATTGTTTAGAGAAAATTATAAAAACACAGTTTCACGTACAGTCTTGAGCCCTTCAATAGTGTTGTGAGTAAATTCCAGGCATTTTCATGTAAAAATGGCACTACTTATGTACCTGAAGGTTTTGTGTTTTTAAGCGGAAGAAAATATCCTTTTGAGAACATTCTTCAAGAATCATTGGCAAAATGGAAAGGAAACGGCGAAAATAAATAACATTCGCGAATCCTCTTGTCAAAACTGCTTCAAAAGTGCATGTAAGAAGTTTGATAACTAATAAAAGAGTTTGTTAAAACGTTAATACATGATAGTACTTGCGGACTATTTTTGTAAACTTTTATTCAACTTGACTGTCTTGTCCTCAAATCTTGAGATCTATTTCTTGCCCGATTCCAAACGAGTCACAGCTTTGAAATTTAGCACAGTGGTGGGTTACTGGAGACAATACAATATTACGGAAAAAAATTTGCAATCTATACCTATTTTAAACCTAACAAAATGATATTAAAATTTTAGCCCTATATTTCGGCGATAAAGTTTGGAAGGTGGTAACCTCACGTTACATAGGGTTGTAACAACACCGCGAAGTTAACAGAGAATACGCTATACTTCCGGCGCTGCACCGATGAATGACGTAATAACTCGGTTTCTACCGCGGCTTGGGTTTACTTTCTATTAGAATTCGCCAACACAACCAGATTTTTTTTTTACTTCGTGTGCGCCAAACGTTTCGCACTCAAAGCAAAAAGAGAAAGTTGTGTAGATCGATTCTCTTTTTCTTCTATTACATTGTTGATAATTACTGTAAGTTATCAAGTGATATATTACGTATCTATATTTCAGAAAATTAATGTCATTAAATCATTTTAAAAATGTAAGTTTACATATGTATATAATAATTTTAATATGTGTTTTATATTGGAGAATTCAATAACTGAATTTGGTTCACTATGCCTAACATGTCGTGTGTATTCGTGTCAGCCGTCATTAAAAATTAAAAAATAAAAGAAATAAATAAAAATTTTAAGATATAAGCTTTTATTCAAAATGCACTTTAAATGAGAAAATACGTTTACATATTATAATTTCTTCAAAATGAGCTCAAAAGTAAAAAATAATTCTTCTGATTACAATAAAATGCATGGTTCGGATAAAAGCTTGGGTGCCTTTACTTTCTAGGAATATTCCATTTGTTTAAGGAAATATACACAAAATATAAGCTGCTATATAAGGCGCCTACGCTTTTATTCGAACCTTGCATTTTATTGGAATCAGAAAAATTATTTTTTTACTTTTGAATTCATTTTTATAAGCTTTTATTCAACTTGAGTGTCTCGTCCACACATCTTGAGACCGATTTCTTACCCACTTCCAATCGAGCTAAAGCTTTGAAATTTAACACAGTGGTGGGTTTCTGGAGACAATACAATTTTATACAAAAAAAAATGTGCAAACTATACCTATTTTAAACCAAAAAATAAATAAATAAAATAAAATTTTAGCCCCATGTTTGGGCGATAAAGTTTGGAAGGTGGTAACCTCACGTTACGTAGAGTTGTAACAACACACAATATAAGCGGGCGCGTCCTGTGAATCATCCCCATTTAGGAGCGGCGTGAGGATCAAAGGTCAGATCGGGGAAGTGAGTCTTGTTTCGTCTCTCGGTCTGTGTCGCACTTTTTTCAAATTCGTAACATGTAATATTCATAACGAATATTTAAAGTGTTTTATACTGGAGAATTCGGTAATTGAATTTGGTTTACTATGCCTAACATGTCGTGTGTATTCGTGTCAGCCGTCACTAAAAAGTAGAAAATAAAATAAATAATAAAAAAAATAAGGTTTAAGCTTTTATTCATGCGAAAAAATCACAAAAGTTGAAAATAATTTTTCTGATTATAGTAAAATGCATGGTTCGAATAAAAGCGTGGGGGCCTTTACCTTCTAGGAATATTCCATTTGTTTAAGGGAATATACACAAAATATAAGGTGCTTTATAAGGCGCACACGCTTTTATTCGAACCATGCATTTTACTATAATCAGAAAAATTATTTTCAACTTTTGCGTTCATTTTTTCGCATGAATAAAAGCTTATACCTTAATTTTTTTTATTTATTTTATTACAGCTTCAAATTAACAATTTTGAAAAACCTTGTTCAAAGAAAAAAGTATTTAAAATGTAGACTCTATTAAACGAATTTTCGATTATCTGAGGTGGGTACGTCCCAATCAGTTCGAATAACCGAGATTCTGTCGTACCTTCTAAATCACGAAAGGACCATGGTGGTAGTCTTCACTTTGCGACTAGAGGGGGACCAGATTTCATGATATATCATTCGTTTACGAAAACCTTATTTTGATAGTTAAATCCGTTGAGAATAATCCCTTGCCCTAACATTTAATTTAACCTCCTCATGATTAGATAAATCACCCATTTGGAATATTTTTTTATTACTTCAATCTAATTAAGATGGTAAAAGATACTTGAGACGTTTAAGCGTGCCCAAGTGATTTTTGTATTTAAAATTAATTGTTACATTGACTTAATTACGGATTTAAATAGCAAAAATAATTCAATACATGTCTCAGACACATTGCTATAGGTTAAGGGGTTAAACAGGTGTGTTATTAAAGGTGCTGTAGGTTAGGGGTGGCATCAAATGTTAGAGATGGGATGGCAACGTGACAGTCGACATCGTTATCAGACCACAGTTCATAATTATAATATTCTTCCCAAAATATCCTTAATTCAACTTCAAAATAGGACTTAGATTCATCTGACAAGGGCAACACCAGGTACACGATTTTTTTTCAAATTTTGTACATTTGTGCCGTAGGACAACACAACATGCAAGCAACGAATTCTACGACTCAGTTATTTTCCAGAAAAATCGATCGAAAGCATTAGCGGATAGAATATCAATCAGTTCTGCAAATTCAGACAGCGATTGCGGCGTTCGGGTGGTTAGCTTCAGAGCTTTGTAATTGCTTGAACCGCCGGATCGAGTCCCACACTGAACTTTTTTCAACCTAGCATTTAAATATTTTATAACGATTAATTACGTTTATATGCATGGATATTTATAGGACTTTCAACAGCGTTTTTTAGTAATTCTGCTAATTTTTTGCGAGATCAAAATTTATTTTTTATTATAATTTTATTCATCACATTATAAGACGCCATCTCATTAGCACAGCTGAGCGAATTGGCCGATATTAATTACGATTCATATAATGCGATGAATAAAGTTATAATTAAAAATTTTTATTTTGCGAAAAAATAGAATTACTAAACGGCGTTGAAAGTTCAATAAATATCCATGCGTATAAACGATATTATTCGTTATAAAATATTTAAATGGTATTAAAAAAACGTTCAGTGCGGGACTCGATCGAGCTTTCCAGCAATTATGGAGCTCTGAAGCTAAACACTAGACAGCCCGTCATCTCGCACTAACTTGCAGCGAACTGGTTGATATTCTATCCCCTAAAGTTTTCGATCGATTTTTCTCAAAAATTACTGAGTTGTAGAACTTGTGTCTTGCTTGTTGTATTGTCCTAAGGCACTGCTACAAATGTACAAAATTTGGAAAAAAATCGGTGACGACCCATGTATCTGGTGTCGCCCTTGTTAGTTTAACTAAACCAAATTCAAATATGTAATGAAATCACGATTTCGATACTCTAAACTCCCCCAACTAGCGTTTTAATATTTACGTAATTAGATTTTGAACGCAGAAATTTTGAAATCATTCATTTTCACACATTTAATCATTTTTGACCACGCATTATAAGTTGCATCCTCATACGGAAATTTTTGAGAAAGTCGAAAGGAGAAAACTCAAGATTTTAATTTTTTTTACATAAATTTCGATAGGATGTATTCAACAGCAGATGTCACGAATGCAAAGACTGCTGACTGAAGAAAGCACACTCCCTCCAAGAACTAAGAAGGTTGCCTCTTCTGAAACAATGGAAGCCTAGACTGAAGATTCCTGGATCAGATGGAACAGCCTGTCTTTCAGCGAAGTCAGACAGCCATTTAAGGCTGTCTACCGCATTAAGATTATCCGCGAGGGGAGACGGGAAAAATTATTGTTATGGGAAACGCGAGTGCACGGGAAAGATGATGAAGTGAAGATGGGAGAGGTGTCAGCTGGTCACGGAGTTTCATTGCGAAAAGAGCAAAAGTTACCGGGAGTGATGATAAGTGCGCAGGATGTAATAATTCTGATTTTTGTCTCAAAATTTCTAGCCATTCCGCGATTAATGTTATTATTTTTTTCAGTATTATGGGTGATCATCATTGTGCTTAGTGCGATTGGTTCCATGAATGAATACACAGTTCTTCAAACTAAAGTATTATATTATCATTAGGAAGTTGCATTATTATACTGAGCAATATTTACAGCTATGTACAATTAAAGTGGTTCTAGTTCGTCATATGATAAGAATGGCCCTCATTAGCATCATATATCGTCGTTCAAACCGTCGTTCATCTCGTCTTTTGGTCTTGCGAAAAAAACCAACGTCGTTCATTCGCTTGTACCGAGTTCCATCTCGTCTTCTGTTCTCGGTAGCTTGATGCTCTGACGTCACTGGCGACGTCAGCGCCATCTACAGGTACTCGGCTGGTGGTCCACAGTATGCTCAGATTTTTCTTACACTTCGATATGGAAAATATTATACACTCCAAATCAGTGGCGAATCCAGGATTTGGGTCTGGGAGGGGCTGAGGTTATAAAAATTTTGTATCGTCGTGACGAATGTCAAATCTCAAGGTTTATGCAAACCAAAACACTTTAATTTTACAGACTTTACTCATCTGACAATAAGAATCATAAAGAACACTACAATACTTTAGATAATATAATAAAAAATACAATGAAATAGGTAGCCAAAAAATGTTTCCGACCTTGTCAACTCTACAAGTACAAATGGAATGACTAGAAAAGTAGGAAAATTTTCGAGCTGTCAAGTCAGAAAGCAATGTTGTCATGTTTTTATTATTTTTTTAAGAAAGGGAAATTAAGAACAAAGAGTTGTAGTTGATTTTAAATAAAATCAAGAATTCTGGTTGTCTCAGAGGGGCTGCAGCCCATAGCCCCCCCCCCCTGGATTCGCCACTGCTCCAAATGAGACCTCAGTATTTACTTGTTCTAATACAATACTCTTTCTATTTCTGCAGATTTCATTCTTTCTTTACCGTATGAGATAAAAGAATTTGGAGTTTTGCGTCTCTGATTCCAAAGGATTCGAATTTCACTTGGCACTTTAAAAGCGCACCGAGATCATTTATTATTCGAAAATTATTGTAAGAGTGTCATTCCTACGAATATTTACGGATCCTACATAGTAGGGATTGAGGTCGCTTCTAATTGGCTCTCAGCGTCACGTGACTTGACGTGTTTCTAAATGACGTAGTGAAGCTAAAGAGTACTTACCATTGCTGAAAGTTCGTCCTTTATTTGTTTTATTCTAAAGAAGTATTTGCTTGAGAAACATCCAAATAATCATAATTAGAAGGTAGTTTTGATTTCTCCATGATGCGATAGTGGAAGACAAAATAACAGTTAAAATCCCGCCTAAGCGCGTTGCTATGACGTCATTAAGAAGCAAGCCAAGTCACGTGACGCTGAGAGCCAATGAGAAGCTACTTCATTCCCTACTATGTAGGATCCGTAAATATGCCACTCCCACCAGAGCCTTTAAGATTTAATTTACAGTATTACTTCTCTTTAACATTTTTGAAGAGACCAGAAGAATAGTGTTGTAAACCCAGGGAAAGCATAAATAGCGAGAAACCATTTACGTAGGCAAAAATGCTCTGTTAATGAGAGGGGACCAACAGAAATTTTTGTAAACAACGGAAAATGTTAAACAAGTCAAGATGAACGTGGGATAATACTGTAATTAGATTCACATAGTACAGCGGTTCCCAACCTTTCTGGTTGTGCGGACCACCTATTGTTTAAAAAATATGTTGAGGCCCTCTAACTAAATATACAAGTAGAAAAATACAAACACATATTATACATATATTATATGCACGGATATCTCAATAATTAGAAAAGCTTATTTTAAAAGGATTAGAAATGTATTGTTTACAAAGCAAGAAAGAATTATTGTCAACAATTAGCTGTCACAATGTAAGAAAACTCAAAAGCAAGCAGTCAAGACTCAAAAAATCAAAAGGATTTTTAACAATGTTTGTCCTCTGCGTGAGAAGTCAATATCTGGATTAAAACTTCACAGTTTCAACCTCGAGTCACTTTCTACATTCAGTTTGTTTCTGTACTTATGTTTTTAAAAATTAAAGTTGTAAAAGCCGTTCACGCAAATAAGTGATCGAGAATCTCATCAAATGTCTGAAGGCAACAAATTAGGCAATTGTTCCTCAAGTACAAGTTAGGCAATTGCTGGATACTGTTGCCGAACATTTATATACAATGGAACAAATTATATCATTAAGAAAGAAAAAACGATTTTAGAGTCTGGTCGCATGACAGTTCAGTTAACAAGTCTTCCTCATTTGATGGTATTTTCACTTTCTTTACCCCTGACTTTGACTCGTGAATATCGTTCCGCGGCCCACCAATAAGCTACCCACGGCACGCAAGTGGGCAATGGCCCATAGGTTGGGAACCTCTGACATAGTGGTTCTAATCCCACTTGGTCTAGTACATATGGTAAAATATATGAGCCCAGGAAAGTGTGGCATCGTCTGTTGATCAGAGCGACCATGGAGCACCTACTGTCTGTCCACCACGTGAACGCTGCTCGCCAAGTATCTCCTTGACGGCTTGATCGGGGTTGGCTTGATCTTGGCTCCACAGGGGGCATATGGGTTACTATTATTATTTTTATAGCTTCAACGACAAGAATCGGCTAGTATGCACCCGACCTTAGTTGGCACCCCTCCCCTCAACTCCAACCTTTCACGCCACAACAGCGAGCTAACGGCGAAGGTGTCTGGAAGTTAAGAAGTTGTTTACAGACCAATTTTATTACTGGAGTAAAAAATTCAGCCCTTGTCACATTCCAGTCACTGTGAATAAATACAGGATTCTTTTATGGATAGGACTTGTCGAGGTCGTTTATTATAAATGCGTAAGATAAACTGTTAATAAATTTTTGTAAACGCGCCTCATAGGTTTTAAGTAGAGGTCACTATCTCACGTCTTTAATAACACAGGTTGAGGACGCCTCATCACCAAAATAAGTGAATGGAAGTTTGCTATAACTAGATGATATAACCGTATCTAACAGACTTCAAATCGTGTCTACTCGCATTCCTAACTTCTGCTGTCAAAACTAGTCAATCTATATCTGGAAGTTAAGAAGTTGTTTACAGACCAATTTTATTACCGGAGTAAAACATTCAACCTTTGTCACATTCCAGTCACTGTGAATAAATACAGGATTCTTTTATGAATAGGACTTGTAGAGGCTTTTTATTTTAAATGAGCAAGGTAAACTATTAATAAATTTTTGTAAAAGCGCCTCATAGGTTGCGAATATCTTCTGGTTTTAATAGAAGTCACTATCTCACGTCTTTAATAACACAGGTTGAGGATGTCTCATCACTAAAATAAGTGAATGGAAGTTTGTTATAACTAGATGATATAACCGTATCTAACAGACTTTAAATCGTGTAACTTCTGCTGTCAAATCTAGTCAAAGTACAGTTGTTAGAAGTCAAAAAGTCCGATGCATTCCCAATCAAATCCGCTGTGCGTCGTCACGCAATGCTTGCAGTAAGTAGTCCAGAATACCCCATTTATCCATGGACCAGAGCAAAGAAAAACACCCATTTGGCAGGAAGATTGGCGTTCGTGCCCGTCCATCATTAGCATCATTGTTTTTTTTTATTCCCCCCCTCAGCAAACAAAGTAAAGCCGGTGGTATAATCGCCTCACTGGCATCTGTTTACCGGTGATGTTGCCAACTACCGAATCGGAATGAAGAACAATAATACAGATAACCAACTGAAAACGTTAATTGAAACGTACAATGAAGTAGACAACTAAACTCCTGGTAGAAGTAAGTAACACGAAATGGGTGTCAAGAAGTTAAGTAAAAGAACTGCTGAAATGTGGTTAAAGCTACGCAGCAATCTATTTACGGAATAGGTTTTCCTTATACAATGTATACGATTCAATTAATTGAAAGCATATCGTTAAAAGGTCTGGAAGGTTTTCTGGGTATCCAAGGTCAGACTCAATTATTTTACGATTTTGTTTATAAGTGAATTGAGATAAGTATCGGCGTTACTATCACAAGGAATTGTTTCCTTACTAAAAAAAATCTTAGATTACATCACAATTAAGATCAGAACATGGCACTGAAAATTGCTCGGAGAAATGAATATATGTATGTAACATTATACTTTAGATAAAATATAGAGCACTGTGAATGAAGTGACAATAGTTGATTCAATTTCATTTGCTTAATTTGACTTCTTGTGATTGTGCAGGCTATATTAACTAGATAACGTAATCATAATTCATTCAAACAACATCCATGACCTGAATCTGAAAGTTAAGAGTGAAGCGGCAGATTGTGAAGGTTTCAGTAAAAAGACTTACAAATATCGCATGGCTTTAAAAAAGTATATCGAACGGATGTTGCCCCTGAAAAGTCTCAGACTCTTGGAATTTAAAGAAGCGTGGTTCCTTAAGATTGAAGTGGTTTGAAAATTGGCAAAGATTAAATAGTTGAACCTTTACATGTATTTATTTCTAAATATTACTTGATAATTTATTAAATAAAGACAATTATTCAATAATCCTTTGGGGCTGTCTTAAATATTACGTAAGCACCTACAAGGGGAGAGGTCATGATTGCTTATTTTACGACTAGGGTGGGAGGGGAGTGTATGAGTGATGCTTACGTAAGACATTAAAACACTTCATTCGGAAAATCCCTTTTAACATGCAATAAATAATTTAATTAAAATCCCAATGAAAAAAAAAAAGTTAAATTTGGCAAAAGGAAATTAAACTGATTTTGTTAGCTTAAACTTGAAATTGTAAGGAAATTAAACTTACATTTTTTTTTTTTTTTTTCATTTTGCCGAGTTAAAAGTTTTTTTATTTGAATTAAGTCCCAAAAAATTTTTAAAATTAGATTATTACTGCTTACCGTTTGTAAAACAAAAAAGAACGGGGGGAGGCTTGCAGTTTTACATACGTAATTATAAGAGGGGGGAAGGTGATTTGTTTATTCTTACTATAGGTAAAAAATACCAAACACATGCTTTACGTAATTTGAAACGTCCGTCCCTTCGTAATAAAAAAAATCTAGGTTACATCATAATTAACATCAGAAATTACATAATTGAAAATTGTTCATCATGAAAGCGAATATATGTATTTATTTCAAACACATGATAATTACGAATATTAAACACCATCAAATAAATAACGAAAACAAAAAGATCTTATTCAATAATCTATAGAAACACTATTTGTAGCCAGAAATATTATTTGTCACTATCGAAACCTTTTAATATTCAGGCGATAACTATGTAAAAGATAAAATAATTCTGGTAATAAAAAATTAAATAAATGCACCAAGTGAAAATTATTCAAACAAAGATAACTTATCTAACTTATGCATATTCGTGGGTTTCCTAGGTATTTTATTAAGAATTTTCAATCCAACACAGAATGCAATTTGAATTATTCATAAATATTCAATTGATGCAACTTGGATAGTGAAATTAAGTATTTAATTATTTCTGAGAGCATCTGTTTATATAGGGATAAACCTCAGTGGCTAATTATAGTTATAATCAGAAAATGTTGTTTTAAATTAGTGAGTGTTTTAGATTAGTGAGTTTATAAGTGAGATAGATATACAAAGATTAAAAAAAACGATATATCTTCTTTTGTCTTTCGCTACCGTGGATAAATGGGATATTTAAAGAGCGTTACTTTCGAGGTTTGTCGTAGAACTACTTTCATCTCTATCTGTCTCCATCACTTACGATCCATATTTCCTTATCATACCATTTACAGATGACATTCGGAAACTCTGATTAATCATCTCCCCCATAATCATGGGACTCTATCGTCACTCAGATCACCGGAGTCGCTCGCAATTTGTAAACAGCAAACTTCTTGACAGCAAATTTAAAACAAGTCCAACAAAATCAAATTCGGACATTCCCGGCAGTTTGTTGAAATCTCTTCCGTGCAGACGCCAGTCAAGTGGGTGATATACAAAATAACAAGTAAAGATGAGTATTGTTCTTTTAAACCTTCCTACCGTGATACAATGGAATATTTAAAAAGCGATTACTTTCGAGGTTTGTCTGTGAACTTCGCTTTCCGAATCTTGTCTCCATCACATGATCCATATTTCCTATCTGAACCATTTAAGCGATTATCTGGAATCCTTGATTAATCATCTCCCCCATAATCATGGGACTCTATCGTCACTCAGATCACCGGAGTCGCTCGCAATTTGTAAACAATGGGAACGAAATGATAATTCGTACGTAGATTTTCGACCAGGGATAATTTTTTTTGAAAATTCCACAATGATTCTTCAGCGTATCTGAAACAATCACGAGTCTTTCTTCGGACGATTACTATTCAGATTACTATTTTACTTTTCTGACCTTCACATTCTTCTACAGAGATAGTGGGTCTAGTCAATGCTCCCGTGATACGCATCTAATAGCCCGCCCCAATTTAATTTCGGAATCCGCTACTGTCCTACCGCCAGGAGAAAAACCCTGGACAGGGTTGCAGCAAGTAGACGAGTCGAAGAAAGGGGGTAAACGGGTACAAAATCAACCGCAACATTTGGCGAACAAAGCGCACTTCGTTAGGCGAGTATTTCGTTTTCGACCGTTCATCAACGGATTCCGAGACTACAACTTTTGGACGATTTTACACCGGAAAGGGGTGTCAGACAACGAGTCCATATGAGCGCATTTCCGGAGTTCTTTGTTAGATCACGCTCAGTAAAATATAAACATTATCCTTCCATTCTTCACTTTCCCCCTATTTTGATGAAAATAACTCCGCCAGACGCATGCGCAAAAGCGTGGAGGGTTTCCGAATCCGTTGCTATACAATACAAAGCGAAACGAGACTTCCGTCGGTTCTATCTGCGCCAAATGAAATAAACCCTTTCCTTCACCCCAAAATTGCAGTGGAATACCCCGTTTCCATGACGCCCGCCACAAGCATGTCTGGTGTCTGGGGTTTTTTTTTCGTGTCGGTAATACAGTATGCAATTTGCAGAAGAAAACGAGATGCAACATAGTGGTGTAGTCGTTAGTCAAGCAATGCTGGAACGTTCTAAACCTGGGTGACAAAAATCGCTCTGTATAAGGAGGATTTTACAATTTTTTCTTGCTTATTTCTCATGAAAAAAGTAGTGCTCGAACTCAGGCCTGGCTCCACTACATCCCCGATGTAACGTCACAGCTCAACATGAAAAAAAAAATGCAGTTAGGTGACAAATGCGTACCTTTGTCCTGGGATTGGGACGTCACATGATTTGATTTGATTTTTCTACTCTTTCAAGGTAGTGAGCGCCACTATTTCCATCACTACTCCAAAACCTCATATCTTTGTCAGTATGCAAAATGTGGCAAACAAATAATAATTAAATTTGTATAGGGACGAGACTCATGTTTATATGGAATGCCGCTGTTGAAGAATTAATTCAATTTCAGGAACCATTTTTATTAGATGGCTAAGTTCCACGACACGGTACATTAAAA
Organism: Araneus ventricosus; assembly: GCA_013235015.1. Taxonomy (NCBI): domain Eukaryota; kingdom Metazoa; phylum Arthropoda; class Arachnida; order Araneae; family Araneidae; genus Araneus; species Araneus ventricosus. The sequence continues at coordinate 24,140 of BGPR01006526.1, forward strand.
GGTGCAAGACAGAGACAACAACACAACACAGGACAAGTACACAGTAAAAGAAGAGAGAGAGAGGCATCATGGGAAAAAATCGGATGGCTCTAGTAGCGCCACCTACCATAAAAAGGAGAAGACAGTGAATTGTAACCGCTGCAAATTGAGATAAATAAATAAATTAATAAACCTGAGTTGAAATATTGGATACTATTACTGGAATTACGAGAATAATAGCAATATTAATTACTGAAACAATAACTAAATAATATTGATATGGAATTATTCTTATGATTCAATTATTGTTCCAGCATTTTACTTATAGATTTTAAAAATATAAAATTCTCAAATTAAAGCGTTAGTTAGTGTAGTAATTAAATATTTAAAATTCATATTAATAACAAAAAGATAAAATTTTAAATTAAGAATTATAAAAATGTTTATACAAGTTATTTCATAGTAAGTTTGATATGCCGGCAGATGAATAAATTTAATAATAAATATAAAAGATGGAATTTCACTAGAAAAAACGTATGTATTATTATGTAGAACAAAATATCCATCTGAAAACAGTATATCTATCTCAAAACAGTTATTGCTTAATAATATCATTTAAAGCGATCAAGTCGTTGATTTTCAATGCAACATTTTTATAGCAAAAACTCAATTTCAAATAATACAAAAATTATATTTTAAAAATTCCATGCAGAGATAATGCCATCTCGAAAAGGATTAAACAGATCAACAAATATCGTTTGTTAAAAATGTGAAAAATATGAAATTTTGAAGGGGGAAAAAAAACCATTCGTAACGAGAATACAATTTGTTTCTTTCAAATTAATTGTGCACAACACCATTTCCTGCAAACAGAATATTTAAGCAAGGCAGCTGCATTAAGAATTAAACATTGACTAAGTTTATTAGAACAGACATTGATTTTTATTATACAGCGGACATAATCCTGATGACTTTACCTAAATATGAATTACATATGGAACTGTAATTGCTTATTGTTCTCTATCAGAAAGAAATTTTTAATTATTTTATGATTTAAATCTTTATTCCTTTCCTGTTTCTTTCCATTTGTTCAACAGACGGAGGTTTGGAAAAAAATTTAATTATTTAAACATGGCAGCTGCGTTAAGAATTAAATTGTTGACAAAAATTGTTAAAAAGGAATTTAGTCTTATTATGCAGTGTGTGTGGCCTTAATTTTCATTACATTACCAAACTATAAATCGCATATGGAACTGGAATTATCTATTGTCTCTAACTGGAAGAATTGTTAGATTATTTTTTAATGAGAATTGTGTTTGTTTTCATGCAACCAGTTTTCAAACAGATGGATTCTTACAGATAAAATTTCTACAGAAAGTAAATTTTGAGTCGTAATATTTACATTACCATCTATAAATCGCATATGGAACTGAAATTATCTATTGTCTCTAACTGGAAGTATTGTTAGATTATTTTTTAATGAGGAATGTGTTTTTCATGCAACCAGTTTTCAAACAGATGGATTCTTACAAATAAAATTTTTACAGAAAATAAATTTTGAGTCGCAATATTAACATCGAAATATTAACCAACATTTTGTGAAAAAGCATATTTTTTGCCCTTTATCCAAGAAATTATAGTTATACCGGAACCTAAACCCAAAATCCATTAACGGGTAAAAAATTTACATACTAAACTATTGCAGCTGTCTTTGACACGACCACAAATTACATGATTGGGAAGCAGCATAAAAAAATTTAAGAGCAACCATTTATAAAATACAGATTCGCGATTATTTTAACCGAATAACAATATTTCATGCAATTCTCTTTCTGGTTTGTGTTGCATTTTTGCCGGTCAATTCTGGGACAAATAGTTTCTTACAAATAAAATTCTTGCAAAAATTAAATTTTGAATCACAGAATATAGACATCGGACTGCTACCTAACGTTTTGCTATAGTACAGATTTTTTTCCTTTTATCCAAGAGATTATAACTATACCGGAAGCCAGACCCAAAATCCACTAACAGGTAAGGAATATACATACCAGATGTCTTTAACACACCCACAAATAACATGATTGGGAAGCAACAAGAAAAATTTATGAGTAGCTATTTGCAAATACAGATTCGTGATCATCTTTAAGTAGATATTTTAATCCCATAGGAACATTTCATGCACTTCTGATTCCTGATAATATATTCTAATGACGAATTGCACAATTTGCCCAAAGAGATGGAAATACGAAAAGAAGCATAGCAGAGAGAAATGTATCCACAACCAAATACATCCGAATTAAAACAAGTTACGTAGATATTTGAATCTGATAAGAACAGTTTTTGCATTTTTTTCTGGCTTGTGTTGCATTTTTGCCAGCCAGTTTTGTGACAAATAGATTCTTACAAATAAATTATTGCAAAAATTAAATTTTGATAACAGAATATTGACCTTGGAATGTTACCAATCTCCAATACCCAACGTTCTGTAATAATGCAGATTTTCCCCCTTTATCCAAGAAATTATAGCCATACCGGAAGCCAGACCCAAAATCCATAAACGGGTAAGGAATATACATACCAAACCATTGCAGCTGTCTTTAACACGTCGACAAATAACACAATTGCGAAGCAGCAAGAAAAATTCACGAGTGGCCATTTGCAAATACAGATTCGTGATTATCTTTAAGTAGATATTTTAATCCCATAGGAACATTTCATGCACTTATTTTTCCTGGTAATATATTCTAATGACGAACTACATAATTTGCCCAAAGAGATGGAAACACGGAAAGAAGCAGAGCATTTGTAAATGTATTCGCAACTAAATGTATTCGAATTACCATAAATTAACACTTACTGGGGCAACTATTTTGTGGTATCTCGTCCAAATCAGGCTAAATGTCCCAGTCACGCGAAAGTTGCCCGGCAACTGTCGAATATGTCAATAGAGGTGCCCCCGTTTTCAAGGATAGTTTTTGATCTCTTCATTGAATTGTGGAATTGGCGATGCAACCGCGTTCGGTTGCGACTATTTTCAGTGAATTAATTCAGTACCATCTTGTTTACTAACTGAATGCATGGTAGCTTAATGTTGCATTTGTATAAAAGCGACTTGATCTTTGGCTCAGAAGCCATATATCGCCAAGTTACGTATAGAGGATAAGTGCACTCTATAATTTCTGATATTAATGTATGGTTTCATTTATATATAGTAAGTATGCAGGTGATGCTTTAGATTAATTTTCGGACAAATTGCCAGTTTGGTGTTTTAACGTTTGAAAGTTAATAATTAGAGAATAAATATTTAAAAGCTTTTTTTTTCAATAATAATAATATAGAAAATATACTTTCCGTAAAAATGAAAAACAAAGAAAAAAGTTCGGTTGTTATATTTTTTCAATTCAATTAATTCATATCAACATTATGATTTGTTAATTAATTTCACAATTTTTTATCATATTAATTATATAATATTATCATTTTTCATATTCATATTTAATACGTGGGTAGTTGCATAAATTTAAGCTTGCAAAATCTAAGAAAATTTACAGAACAGAAATGAAATCATGTGGCTCAAAATGTTGCAGAATTTGTTTTTAGAAGACATTTATAGAGGTATAAAAATTCATAATTCTCACTTTCTATTTTATTTTTCATATCAATTTCTATTCTCGTCTAGTGAATTCACTACTGGTCCTAGCAGTTCTCTAGTTTTATGATTTTCTTTTGGCGGCGCGTGCAAATTTGTTTGACAAAATCTTTACTTTAATGACGTGCAATTTTTCAGTTTTCTGTGTAATAAAAATTTCATAACAACATTCTTAGACTGTATTTCTACTAATAATGAAAGTGAATTTGGTTGTGTCTGTGAGAGAATTTGTCGAAATTTTAAATAGAATTTTGGTCATTTCAAAATAAAGCAAACCTTTTGTGTGTTTTTTTATGATAACTTCCGAAAATATTGCAGGAAAATAATTTTTGCATTAAATTAAAATTCAAAATATTATTTTCCTATGATATCAGTGTGATTTGTCCCGAAGATATATTTTAAGGTGATTTAAAATTTATGTTCGTGCAATTACATTTTCGAAAATTATTGCTCGAAAACGCAAAAATTTTGCTTAGTTAGAACTTTAGTCAGTTAAAATTAAGATTTCGAAAAACTCGTTTCGAGACGCACATCCCCAGCCTCCCAATTCCACTTGTGCCAAATTTGGTATTTCTAAGTCAAACGCCCTGTACAGCACAAGCACACACATACACAAGCACATAAATACACACGCACACACATACACACGCACGCACAGACATACACGCACACACATACACACGCACGCACGTAAATACATATTTTTCATGGTGAAAAAATAAAAGCAATGTGGGGCATCTTTTGTTGGTCAAAGCGGCCATGGATTACCTAGGAAGCACCTAAGGTAGAAATCTGACTTAGCCCCTATATATGGGGGAGTTGCCTTCCTGAAGGACTTTCGGGAGAAACTGGTGCACATTTGTGAATCGCTTGGAGGAATATTAAGGAAGCCTCCAGTAACCGACCCGACCACAGCAAACATTTCTTCGTTAAAACACACATTGGTCTACCAGTTTATGAATAATGCTAATTAAGAGGATACATACCCATCTCTTCCTATTCATATTCCTTAATCATGTCATGCTTTGAACCTCTAAGTCACTGGTGGACTGTCGCAAAAATAGTGAGGGAGAATTCTTCAGTACCTAATACTTATAAAACTAGAAAATCGCCCGTCATGGTATGACGGGTGCAAATTGCCTCTTCATTCGAGAGTTTTCCCGTCAAATTTGACGTGTTTATATATATATATATATATATAGAAATGTTTAACATTGATTGAAAACAAATAAAATAAACATATGCTTCATGACAGGATTTTTTTTATTTACATATTTCTTTATTCAAAAAACCTCTTAGTAAACAACATTCCGTGTGAAGTATTTTTCGTTATTTAACAATTTTATTATAATTCAATAACCATGAAATTCTCAGCTTGTCAAACGTAAGTCAAAAGTTAAAATTTCAAAGGAATTATTTTTCGAAATTCTAATAAAAAAAAGCACTTCTCTGCTTGTCAAACGTTGCCAAAAAATATTATCAAATTATATCAGCACGATTGCAATAAATAATCAGATGCATCGTGGCGTCGAAACTGTATCACGCGCATGATATATCACCGACGTAATTTAATACTTTCTACTAAAAAAACGGAAATTAATTTGAAATATATGTTTTAATATAATTTAAAATTTCTCGGGAACTATTAATCATTATGGCGAGATAAATTTCATATCAGTCGATAGGAACTTTTATTTCACTATTTTAGAGCTATTAAATTTGAAATTAGAACGACAATTACTCTTTTAAATTTAAAATGACTGAAATTTAGGTTCTCTAACAATGAAATAATGTTCTTTAACGTCTCGCAGTGCTATGGTGCGAGTTTTATTGTTGGTGACGTCAGAGCGTTACCGAGAGACAGATCTGGGCTATTATATTAGTAATAAATATAGCTAACATTTTTTACTTTATTATTATTAAATATTCATGTTTAAGTGAAAACGGGACAGTTTGAAATTGTCCCAGCTAATAAAGAAACATTTCGTGGTCACTTTATAATATTACTTGTCGGAAATCTACCAAAATATGTACTGTCTCAATATGCTTAGTCAAATTTAACTACTAAATAGTCAGATCTGGCGGCACACAGAAAGGAATACAATTTACTTAAATGAAAGCTTCGAGCTGTGAAGTGATCTCAAGTCTAAGCCATAGATTTTAGGCGTCAAAAAGAATTACAGCATTAGTGAAAAATTCTTCAAACACATCATTAAACAAGATAAATTACACGCAATAACTTATTGCAAACATTAGTTTGATCGATTCCTCTTTCCTTCTGCACAACCGAGAAAAGTTTTTCCTTCGAAATTTCTAGATTTTTCTTCCCCGGATGAAAAAGTATGGATTTCCTTCCTGACAATTGGAATTCAGAACAAAAATGCAAAGTAAAAACCGTGTCGGAATGTCCCACGAAATGCTTTCACGATTTTGTGTTAAAAACTACTTTCGACAACACACACACACACACTAGAAACTCAGTTTCGCTTCTTTAAAGAATTTTTGCGAAAGTAAAATGGCTGAAGCGAGATCTCCCTAATAAAAACTGCTTCCTCCAGTAAACCCAGACTGCAATTTATCATCAAAGAAATGTCATAAAAGTTTGAGTATAAAATTGCTTGCATCGAATAAATCTCGTGGGAGCTCCAGAGATGGTAATAAATAAGGAAAAGGGTAGCATACAGAGAGGGGCATCTATAGATTTAACTATCAAA
>BGPR01006526.1:48414-66772 GCA_013235015.1 Araneus ventricosus
GCCAGAAGACTTTCCTGAGGGGGTTATGTTTACTTTACATTTTGTCATTTATGGTTTCCGAGGGTTTTATTTTATTACCGAGGATGGTCGGTTTTATAATTTATTTATATTTTAACTTCCGAAAAGTTCGATTTCGAAGAAGTATTTTGGCTCTGTTGTAGACGTTATATGCCGTTTTGGCAGTATTTCTGATTTTTTCGACCGGTTTTGGGTGTAGGAGGTTGTAGGATGGGAGAACGAAGGGGAGGTCACAAGAAAGGCCTGCATTTTCGAATAGTTTTATATGTATGACGTTTTATTTTCTGATCTATAATGTGAGAATTCCGAGGAAGAAAATGCTTTGTCCATCCTGCTTTATACGTAACTGAACGTAGCATGAACGCTATATTTTTCGAATGGTGAAATTTTATCAGGTTGTCAGGCAGATGTTAAAGAGCAGTCGTTATCAGGCGCGTCGGCCTTGGACCCAAATGCGTTGATTTAATCTGGCACGTCTCCCCGTGCCAATAAACTCTTCGGGAGCTATTTAGAGCCATTGTCAAACAAAGCCAGGGCTTTTATTTTTAATTATTATTACGACCCTCTGGACGGAAGCCCGCTATGACTCACGGCTGTCTGGAGGGAAAAAACCGGGAAAGAAGGACTTTTTAGTCTGTCTTTCCAACACACTCGATGATGGGATCATGTAATCAGTGGATATATATCTCCCGCCTCGGGATTTCTGAAAACTAATGAATGTATTTTGAAAAGGCAAGGATATATGTAGTAGGAGCGACCAGACATCCCGGATTAGACGGGACAGTCCAATTTTCAATTCTTTGTCCCGGATTGTCTTTCCAACTCTCTCGCTGTCGGCGTTTTATAATCCCTGGATATATCGCCCTCCTTGGGAATCATTAAAACTGAGTGATGTATTGAAAAAAGGCCAAGATGCATATGGCTAGAGTGGTCAGACGTCCCGGATTAGCCGGACCAGTCCCAATTTTTAATTCTTAGTCCCGGATTGTCCTTCCAATTCGCTCGCTGTCGGTGTTGTGTAATCCCTGGACATACCGCCTTTGGAGTCATTAAAACGAAGCGCTGTATTGAAAAACGCCAAGACGCATATAGCTAGAGTGGCCAGACGTCCCGGATTAGCCAGACCAGCCCCAATTTTCAATTCTTATTTCCGGATTGTCTTTCCAATTCGCTCACTGTCGGTGTTTTGTAATTGCTTGATATATCGCCCTTCTTGATAGTTGTCAAAACGAAGGGATGTATAAAAAAAGACAAAGGCGAATGTAGCTTTAGTGACTAGCTACCCCGGATTAGCAGGGGAAGTCTTGAGTTTCGATTCATTGTCCCAGACAGAAAAAGTGTCCCATATTTGAATTAAATGTCTCATTTTTGACTTGTCAGTAAATGGTATTGGTCATGTTTAGATTTAATTTCTTAAAAAGCATAATTTTGACAGATTCTCTTTCTCCAACTTTTACTGTATGTAGAAGGCAATCACCTTAAAATGGTAGATGCAGATGAATCAGTCTGAATTAAAAATACTAAGAGTAACAGCAAAATGTATTATTAATGCTTCTACTATATCTTCATCTAGTTTGAAATTTTTTAATAATGAGCTATTTCAGTGTTTTTAAATTATTTTATTTATTTATTTACTTATTTTGTATTTTGTTCATTAAAACTACCCTCTCCCATTCCGACTTACTAGTCTGCGTCCCGGGTTGAATGCCTGGGTGCTAGAGCTACCTGGACTGAAAGTCAGATAATCTGGTCACCTAAATGAAGCCGAAGGGAGAGATACTGAGTTGTATAAAACCCTTCAATATTAAGGCCACATAGTCAAAATCTCCAACACTCAGAAATTCAAAATAATTAATGTTCTAATCGGTTTTCAAAATTAAACTTTTTCAACGTGTCCTATTCGCGATCCCTTTTATCCTGAAAAATAAAAAATCCAGCGACTTGAACTGTAGTTAAAGACATCTAGACACCAGACATCTCGGTTTTTATTCATTGTCCCAATTAAAATAATGTTCCTTACTTATGTCGGTTTGAAAAAAATGTCACCGATCATCCCAATTTTCACTTATGAAAATTGTGCATATTAAATAAATTTTAACAAGGCTAACTCTAAATTTAATTTTAAAGTTAGTTTGGGAGGAATTGTGCTTCCTAACTTTTAATGTACTTCGAACTTAGTCATCCCATTTTCGTTCCATTACGTGCTGGGGCGTTGCTCTCATCAACACGTATGGTAAAGCTACAAGTTGTTCCGGACTAGTTGAGACAGTACTGTTTTTGACTCTGTCTAGTCCATGGCTGACCCATACACTCTTCAACTTCTAGATCGTTCCAGAGAAAAAATCGAAAATTAAAAGATTTGTTAACTTTATGTATAGGTGAAAAATTAACTCGCTACACTAAATATAACTAAGATTTAGAAAACAAAACGGTCATTACAGCATTAGTAGTGACAACCAAGAGAAATTTAGTGAAATACATTTTACTTGGAAAAATTTGATGCAATGCTCCAAATATTAGATACCGTGCTGAAATATTTTAACTTGTATAAGGTGAAGAATTGCACATAAGCAAACGCTATCAATGCTTTCGCACTCCACTTGGGATCGGAATCGCAATTTTAAACTACATATCAAGTTCTCTTGTATCACAATATAATATCAGTTCATTTTCACCAGATTTTAAAAGGTCAGTAAGTATTATCGATTGTTATCACATTGAACAAGCATCACGAGATTGTGCTTTATAACACAAATTCGTCACGAGATCGCCTGACGCGCTTTATCTGCTTTATTGTTGAATTTGTTCCATTGTAAAGAATTTTCTATGTCTCGCTTGGAACCATGGGAAAAATATATCTTGTACTAAAGCACAGGTTCCCAGCCTGTGGTATGCATGCGTCTGGGGAAACACGAAAATAATGTTGGTAGCAGCGGTAAACACAAAATGTAAGAGATTAAAATGAAAATGAGTTATAAAATTTTGTTTCGCGACGTTCGTGTGAAAGGTGAAAATTATGCAAGATCGAGAGTTTACTGGGTAGCAGTGAAAGTAGAGTACGAAATACTTAGTATTAAAGCAATAAAATATGTACCGTTCCCAATACAGAACTTATGGAAAGAACATGCTGGTCTTAGGCGTATATTTCTTCAATGCGGTTTTCATTTGTTAGGACGTGGAACTAATACTATCATAAAAAATGGAACGAATTGTAAAATATAACTAGCTGTGTGGCCCGGCGTTGCACGGGCTATCACGAATAATAGGATATTCCCGGGAGGAGAGAAGTGAGGTCACATGAGACCTTGGGATCCATATATTTTCATATGCCCCGCCTCCGTTTTTCTCTACAATCAACAAATATTGTCACTTACTTTACCTAACAAACGTTACGAAGTTAAACACTTTAATACAAAAAAAGAAAGAAAAAAGCATGAAAATGATTTTTGTCCATTGTTAATAAATCCAAACACAGAAGATCGCTCAAAAAGAAATACCAACTTCCGTTAAATAAATAAAAAAAATGCAGCACCGGATGTGAAAACTAATAATAAGGAAAAAAGAATCCGCCGTGAATGAATTCACCATGCTGCCAATAGGTGGCAGCAGGTGGATTCATTCATTTTGACGTTTTTAATTAATATCTTTTTAACTAATTACAATTTCGGAATTTAAATAGTCGAAATGGATTCCTTGGATTATTTTCCATCTTTTGGTACCTACGGCTAGTTTCAGGATTCAGTGGTTCGTGAGAAGATAGAAGGACATAGATGCATATGTTTGTTTGCCTTCAAATTTTAATAGGATAGATGATAAAAAAAATTCCTACCAATGTTATTAAGTGAGTTCGAGTCGTTTGGCTCTTAAACTAACCCAAGGAACGGCTGTGTGTTGTGATGATAGTATGCTTCAAAAATAATAAGACTAATCGAACGGTAAAGGTGGAAATAAAGGTTAGGAACTGCTGAATTTAGCAAGCATTTGCAATATGAATTTCAACTCCACTTGAAGTATAATAGTTCCGTTTAAGAAATTAAAATACAGCATGAAACCTTTTACAGTTTGGATTCTACGAGGTCATTCCACAGATGAAAGTTACCACTCCAAATCCAAGGAACTAATTTAACTCATTTTTTTCCTTCCTTTTTTCGTACCCCAACACTGCGAAATTAATTATTCTCAAGAAACGAAACAAAACTGCTTTCTCACCCGGCTATAAAACCATATTCCACGAATAATATTTTTTCCACTGAAACAAAAGAGAAAAACTTCACATCTACAGGAAAAAAGGAAGAAGAGAAGCATGATATAAACTAAATACAAAATGGCTTCCTTGGAGGTCGGGAGCTTTTGCCTTTTATTTAGCAGGTGAACACACATAAAGACAGCAAGCACTGTTTGTTTAATTTTCTTTTTTGGAGTCTCTGACCTTTCAGTTTTCAACCCACGCGAGAAAACCAAACGATTCCGTGTTGCTAAAACGATGCTATTGTATGGCAGCGACTCAATTCACACGCTACATACGCAGCGTGAAAAAGCATGGCGGAGAAATAAATTTAAAATTAAATACGGAACCTATTAGAATTGGAAATTCCAGGTTGTGTAATAAAGTCTTTTGAATAATCTATCGGTGGTCACAGTGAATGTGATGCAAATTATGTGATCCAGGCGTTGGCTGCATTCGAAATAGCGGTCTGGCACCGGTTGATCACAATGGTGTTCTGAAATTTCTTTTAAAGAATTACGAATTAATTTTCGTCTGCGGTGGTTTATTGCTGAAGCCTGTGTGCGGTTCTCTTTTTCTGTGTTTGAGCTCACTATTTTCGAATGCGATTTAAGGGATGCATTGCATAACTATTGTGTCATACAGGATGAGTCGAATTAAAGGACAGTAGGGGGGGGAAACTAATAATTATTGTTCGAAAGAACATGTTATGGCATTAATCAGAATCTGCGCCCTGGGAAGTCTCGACTTCCTCACAAGGGCGCAACGAGATATTATATACTTTTCATAATGTTTACATTTTCAATTCAATTTAATAGGATTATTATAATTTAATAGTGTAGCGGTTACAATTCACTGCCTTCTCCTTTTTATAGTAGGTGGCGCTACTAGAGCCATCCGGGTTTTTCCCATGATGCCCCTTTTTCTTCTTCTGTGTACTTGTGTTGTTCTCTGTCTTGCATCTTGTACCTTTTAATGTACTGTGTCGTGGAACTTAGCCATCTAATAAAAATGGTTCCTGAAATTGAATTAATTCTTCAACAGAGGCATTCCATATAAACATGAGTCTCGTCCCTCTACAATAGGATAATTAGTACACTTATCATATTTTATCACCTGGTTTGAGAAATATATGTTCAAAATGACAATATCGGTAATTTTGAATGCAGTCAAGATCCATTTGTCACTGCTTCATTGATATTTACTGCTACAGAAGATAATTTGATTGAGTCGTCTAGTGACAATTCATCAAAGCAGAATTTAACAGCGCGGAATAAACTGAGTATAGTAAAAGTAAAGCACCGTTTATACTTTTCTCATTTATCCGTCGTTCACATTTAGACATCGTTTCATCACAGTTCATTCATATGCATTGTAATTCGGTTCGATTATACGTCTTTTCATTTATATGTCGTTTTACGTCAGTCCCTTGAAAGACGTATAAACGGTGCAATCCCATTTGCTTCTTCTTATTTGTGCGCAGCCGAGTTTTCAGCAGTTACCCTTAACGGGTCACATGACCCAAAAAATGGCCAAAATATCAATTTTTATTTTATTGGCTTGTTTTATTATTGTTATATTATTTATTCTATCAAAATTTCAAATGTGTACCTTTAATATTATAGAAGTTATTTAGGCTCTCAGTTACGATGACCAATGATAAACATGCGCAAATGACAACTTTACCTGGCTTTTTCTTCACTTTCCATTTTTTCAAAATGCTAAGGCCCTTTTACTTTTTAGATAAAGCTTTCAAATTTTTTATATTTATTTATCGTTATACATATGATAAAACTGTACATGTAAAAAGTGCATGCAGTTGCTTAGTTTTTTTTATATACAAGATAAAAATTGAGTTAGTGATAAATTTCCTCATTTTTCACTACATAAAACAGAAAAATCTATATTTAAGCGAATATTCGATCCTTAAAATCCATGGGCAGTTTTGTGTAATATATTTCAATGAATCTTCAAATAAAATTTGAAGCAAAAATATTCATTCTTGAAAAAGTTGTCGGGAATTTAAAAAATTGAATTTTTAAAAAAAATTTAAATTTAAACTTAACAAGCGGATCGAAATGAATTTTTCTCTTTAAGATGGCTTTATATAATTGTTTTGTTTTAATAGTATGAAAACTTTTTCGATAATAATTCGAATAAAATATATTTTTCAGAAGGTAATGTGTCCCCTTGTGTAGTTGAGTCAAGTGTCTCCCTCCGTTAGTCGCATCATTTTTTTCATCCTTAACCCTTTGCGGCGTTAAATTTTTTGAAAAATGATGAAAAAATATCATGAATGGGTTTAGTTTATTGTCTAGACATAGAATCTACAAAAATTTTAAAAAATCTTATTTCATTCCGAGGGGGTTGTCCCCCTTTGGGGTCACCCCCTCTTATGGGAAACCCCTTAGGTACAGTCACCTTGATACACTCAAAACATATTGTTGAATCTTACAGAAAATCATAAATTAAAACTTCAAGAATATTGAAGGAAAATTTTCGAGTTAATTTGCTAAAATTGTAAACGTCCAGAACTGAAAAAATTCCTTATCTCTGAGTTAAGGAATTTTCCCTTTATCGCTGATAATTCCTATTCCGAAACGAAATTTTATAAGGCTACTATATACATTCTAAAAGGAGTACTATTAGCCTTATCCTAAACCTATTATTTTCCATTTATAGTTGAATTTAACGGTTGAGAAGAGAGTGAAATTAGGTGTACCATCAGCTGGCACACTGCGCCGCAAAGGGTTAAATGGTTGCAATATATCTCGCTTATTTAGATATGTTCAATGATACGTTCATCTAGCTTTATTAATTTCCTTTTATAACTATAATAATTGATATTAATGAGAATGTAAAATGTCTGAGAGAAAAACTCAAATTGTAATTCGTTAAAAGCAGCTAATAGAAGCAGACTGCGTACATATCTATTAGATATTGCAACAAACGGAGGGTTGAACTTTTGAGAACTCCACACGCTCAACTCTAATAGGCAGCTGGCACGCTCGTGTGACAATCATCCTTAATGGGTTAGTGACACGATTTCAGAAAATGTGCAGAGATCAATAGGTTCATCCAATGGCGGATTTTTGAAATATGAGGCCACAGGCGCAAAATTGTTTTGAGGCCCCCTCCCCTACGCAATGTCTTAAATTCCATGCCGGCCTTGCAGTGCGATGCATGTCGAATAGATTTCGAGGCCCTGCAGGATCGAGGCAACCGCCTCTAGCACCTGTGTGAAAAACCGCCACTGAGTTCATCTATCCCATTGATTATTATATTTATTAACATGTTCGATGCCACGTGTACCATGGATGGTACATGCCAAACTTTCCATTCATGACACGTGTACCATGGGTGGTACATGCTAAACTTTCCATTCATGACACGTGTACCATCGATGGTACACACTAATCTAAAAGTTAAAACTGATCGCAGCGCCACGTGTGCTAGTAATGGTGTACTATATGATAACTACTCTAAGCGAGCTAATTACTTATGGGCTGACGATATAATGAAATATTGTGTGATGATATATCAGTCTTCAAAAATCTGTCAACGAATTAATCAAAACATCAAATGGCCTGTATGAAATGTCGAACAAAAACGGCTTGGCACGGAATGTGTTAAAATTAGTTCAATGAATTTTTATATAACCTTTAATGTGTTTTATTTATTTTTACCTAAGCTATTTTGTGATTGGTGGAGTTTTCCATAGGATTCCTTGAAAAAAAATCTAGATTCACCAAGAGTGCTGAGAATCGAAAAATTTTAGGGAGTCTATGCATTTCTATACGCGAAGAAATGAGTGATGCGAAAAAAGATAAACCGTTTATTCATTTATTTCGATTCCTGTTTATAATACGAGAGCAAACGATTTAAAGTATTTCAAAATCCATTTATTGAAACAATTTAAAACAGCAGTGACTCAAAAAAAGATAAACCGTTTATTCATTTATTTCGATTTATGTTTATAATGAAAGAGCAAACGATTTAAAGTATTTTAAAATCCATTTAATGAAACGATTCAAAACAGCAGTGGCGCAAAAAATATATATATAAACCGTTTATGCATTTATTTCGATTCCTGTTTATAATATGAGAGCAAACGATTTAAAGTATTTCGAGATCCATTTATTGAAACGATTCAAAGCAGCAGTGTCTCAAAAAAAAAGATAAACCGTTTATTCATTTATTTCGATTGCAGTTTATAATGCAAGAGCAAACGATTTAAAATATTTTAAAATCCATTTATTTTAAACGATTCGAAAAAGTTTTGCCACCAATTTCTTTATTCATTTTGCACGTAGAAAGTCGCATTTTTTAAAATTTACAAATAGAAATTTTTAAATTGGTGGTGAAATAGAAAAAGAGATTTTTATATTATTTCTCCATTTTTATTTTATTTTCTAAATGCTGGAAGGTTTACTCATACTTGAAAATATCAGAAATAATCGGAGGTTTCTCTAGCGGGATTTTATTTTATATTTAAAATGTTGAAAACTGGGTTTCAAAAATAATCAAGTCAGTAAATAAATTGTCTCTAACGTTAAAAAAGCCCCAGTTTATTGGGCGCACTGTTTATCAGACATATCAGCTGCTGCTTCCGATATAACAGAATATATAAGTAAATTAACCTTCTATTAGGCGATTCTAGATCGTTTGGGAAACTTTTGGGTGCACCTGTACTTACACGTCAGATGAAAGGCTGATTGTTTGAACAAGAGCATACAGTTCTTAAATAAGAGCATGTTATTATTTTTCTTTGTTTCTCTCAGGCAGAACAATTTAAAGAAAAACAAATAAAAACCATTTACCTTTTTGTTTATTTTTCACATCGGTTGATTCTCACGGACGGAAGCAAATTCCTCGGATTTATCAGTCAACAGATTATCAACTGCAAAAAGAGAGAAAATAAAATGTTAAAAATGTAGCAGATTCACAGATGCTGCGCACGTGATGTGATAAGAAGACAAAAGTGTACACAAATTCTTTTACCATTGTTCTTACGAGTTCTTGTGAATTACAGGGTTAGATTTAATTAACCTACAACTTTGAATTGAAATAACTTATGAAGCGTTGCTTACAGAATGACAAACTTTTTATTATTGAAAAGAGCGTGAATAAAATAAAAAAAAATTAAGGTATAGGCTTTTATTCAAAATGCGCTTTAAATGAGAAAATACGCTTATACATTCTAATTTCGTCAAAATGAATTCAAAAGTAAAAAAATAATTTTTCTGATTACAATAAAATGCATGGTTCGAATAAAAGCGTGGGCGCCTTTACCTTCTAGGAATATTCCATTTGTTTAAGGAGAAATATACACAAAATATAAGATACTACTATATAAGGCCCCCACGCTTTTTTTTTCGAACCACGCATTTTATTGCAATCAAGGAAATTATTTTTGACTTTTGCGTTCATTTTGACGAAATTATAATGTGTAAACGCATTTTCTCATTTAAAGTGCATTTTGAATAAAAGCTTATAATTTAATTAATTAATTTATTTATTTTATTTTCTACTTTTTAGTGACGGCTGACACGAATACACACGACTTGTTAGGCATAGTAAACCAATTTCAATTATTGAATTCTCCACTATAAAACACATATTAAAATTATTCTATGCATATGTACAATTACATTTTTAAAATGATTTAATGACATCAACATCATCAGAGTAAAAAAATATCTGGTTGTTGGCGAATTCTAACAGAAAGTAAACCCAAGACGCTTAGAAACACGAGCTATTACATCATTCATCCGTGCAGCGCCGGAAGTACAGCGTATTCTCTGTTAGCTTCGTGGTGTTGTTATAACCCTACTGCGTAACGTGAGGTTACCACCTTCCAAACTTTATCGCCCGAACATAGGCTAAAATTTTAATATCATTTTGTTAGGTTTAAAATAGGTATAGATAGCAAATTTTTTTGCATAATATTGTATTGTCTCCGGAAACCCACCACTGTGCTAAATTTCAAAGCTGTAGCTCGATTGGAAGTGGGTAAGAAATCGATCTCAAGATTTGAGGACACGACAGTCAAGTTGAATAAAAGCTTATGTAAAGGAGTTTAATTGATAATGTTTTCTAAGTGAGAACGTTCAGAGAGGGGAAGATAATACAGTAGCGCAAACTAATTCTAAAAGCTGGTATTTCGTTGGTTGGTTGCCACGGTTAGGAGTGCAAGAGCCATGTTTGGGCTAAACTACGCTAAACATATGGCTACTAAAAATTGTCAAACATAGATTCAAGTGTTTCCTTTTTTCTATGATTCAAAATGATTCATTCAGTTATAACATTATATATTGGGGCTAATAAGGTCTCTCGGCTTCTTCTCGTAAACCAAATCTTTCCTATCACCTCGAAGAAAGAAATCGCACGGATTAATATCTGGCGAATAAGGTGGCCAATGAAATGCACCAGCTATAACGATCTAGGTACAAATTTTCTTATCACATCTATTATTAGGGCTCTGGAAGGTTTGTTTCTGAATATTGAAAGACCACTTTCATGGAAATAACAATGCATTTTTACTAATTTTTAACGATAAAAATATGATCTTCAACTGAATCGGAAGGTTTGGAAGAGATTTTATAAAATAGTGGTAGTGATGTTAAACAATTTTCTTTTATACCCTTTCTCATTGCAAGCATTCGTAAGGATATCTAGTGAGGCTCTAAGAAGTTATTTCAGCTCAAATTTGTTGGTTAATTAAAATTACTGCATTTTTGAAATTATAATTCGCATTATGCTAAAAATAAAAATATATCAAAAGCGTATATTTTTTTCTGCAATATTATAAGAAACTAAAACATGCTTGTCCAAAATGCTCTTTCATTTCCAGTTTCAAGTGAAAACATTACAAAAATTATTGACCTGAAATAATTTATATAAAATTGATATGATGTTTTCATATTAAATAGTATATCTGTATTTCTTAAATTCTTCAGAATTTATGTATACATCAGTTTAATACTACATTAGTCTTAATTTAGTTCTAAATATTTCGATTCGAAAATCAAACGTTTCTTTTGTTCTGAACTATTTATTTTACTTTACAGTTTAAATTACTAATGAAACGACAGTTAAAATACTACATCTTCTAGGAAAAAAATTTAGTTATGAAATATGTAGGTCATATTAATTAGATACAGAGTAGTCATAAATTATCGGACCCATTTCAAAAATTAATTTAAAAAACTAATAATGTTACAATTACCCGTTTTTTTAATGAGAACGCATTTTAAAAAGTTTTTTTTCCAGATAGGTAACTCGCCGTTACGGCGGTTTAGGTCATCGTAAATTATTGGACATCTCCCATTTCTGAGAACCATTATCTGCGAAACTACTAAAGCTAGAAGAAAAATAAAAGCATGCATGTGTAGGGAATCTTACGCTCTTTAATTTGTTAAATCAATTGTTGTCCGAAAACTGTATAGTTTTCGAGATATTCGAGAAAAAACTAAAAAAGAAGACCAAAAAACGAGCATCGGCTTCTGCTGATCGGTAGTCATTATGCATTGAAATCTCTCGCTGTAGCAAATTTAGAACGCCTTAATGGCAAGCTAGCTATCTGAAATTTTTTTATTTGCTCTCTCGTTTAAAAAACAAACAAACAGCGCAGTTGTATTATTATCATTTTTTATTAATTTTTGAAATTGTTCCAATAGTTTATGACTACCCTACCTACTTTATACACTCTTCAGAAGTAAATGAAGCTGAATAGTTAAAAATAGTACATTTACTTTAAAGTGAAATTCATGATGCATCCTTCGTGCGAAGCATGATATATTAAACAATTAATTTCGGTATTATCCACAAAGAAGATGATGGATTTGATTTTTGAAGAAATATGAACAAGCGTCTAGAAATTCTAAGAGAAAGTTCTAATTCAATAAATATTGCTTCAATGGAAGAGTTTGAAGAACATCGTAGTGAGGTTAGTAGTTTTAAAAGGACTTTTAGTACTAAATGCTATTGAACAAAAACTACTAAATTCTATTGAACTGAACTATTGACTATTGAATACTATTAAAGCAGCCATGAAATATATTGGAAAACGAAAGGAAACATCATGAACGGACTTGATTCTTTTTCATGGTAACTAGAAAACATCGATCAGCAAGAAAGTAATCAACTTAGTTTTAAACTTTTTTTAAAAAATTTAATTGTTTTGTAGTTATAGATACACTTTAATGATGCGTTACTTTTTTAAAAAATAAAAATAAGCCTGCGTGATTTTTTTTGGCTATATAACTGTGTTTTAAATCTTGAAATACAGTATGTAATACTAAATATTAAGTTTAATGTATGAACCAGAACCAGAAAACTGGATTACACCCACCCTGCCTTGACATCCGGGTCCTCTGAATAACAGCCGCTCCAATAACTGAGGTCGGAGTCCTATTGGTCATCACCGGCCAAGGCCCGACCCCTCCCGAAGGCGGTACGTACTATCACTGGATGGGGGAACCAAGCCACCCCAATACTATACCCAGCAGGGAAGCGAGAACCCGGTTACTTATCTGGCTGCTTCTCATCCGTGTACTCGCGGTGCCCCCCGGTGTGTTGAAACTGGTAATTAACACAAAATGTGTTGCTTCTTTTTGTTTCCCTATTATCCAACATTCCCACTTATCTGAATCCACGCTATATCAGGTAAAGAGTTGAAAATAGATTTTTTAGGTTAAAAAGTCATTTTCCCCCACCACTTATACGTCTCTCAAGAGACTGATATGAAACTATGTATAGATAAAAAAGTGCATAATCGAAGCTTTAAGCAACAACTTTGATTTATTACAGTTATAATTCTATTAATACAAATTCTTTTAAAATCAATAATTTTAAAGTTTTTACTTATAATCGTTTTAAAATATAAGTACATAGTACTGAAAACAGTAATTAAATTTTAAAATTAAACATTTTTCATGAAAGGAAGAAAAGCCATTCCTTTATTGCATGTCTTGACTACTAGCTACACATTTATTGTTTTATACGATTTATGTGCATGAAAATAGGCGTTTAATTAAAAAAAATCTTTAATCGTCGCCCGTCGTATTGATTGTCTATAAGTTATAAGTACATTATGAATCGAATTAAGTTCAATGGGTTTTTTTTTCAAATAGGATTTCGACAGATAAAATATGTTCGAAATGTTTCAGCGGAATTCATTGGTGTTTAAAATACGGTGGAATAACTTCTTCGAATTCTTCTTCATCATGTTATCTCCCCACCAGTGGCATCTCGTCCATTAGGGCTGCAAAGCTGAAATTATTTTTTTAACTTGCATTTTTCGTTTCGAATCTTATTCGCTTACTTTTCCACTCACAGAGTTCAATGACTTACGAAAATGCAAAAAAGTAATAAAAAATTTAAAAAAAGGCATAAAATGAATCCAAACGAAGAGAGACGCAGGTCTGAGTTGCAAAATAATCTGCCCCTCCCCCGAAATCCGTTCACTGAGCAGAAAATCCGGAGTGAAAAAGCAACTCTTTCTTCCTTTAGCTTAGACGGGCTATGGGCTGAAAGTCAACGCAGCTCTGGTTGGCACGGAGCCAACTGAACGAAAGAAAGATGTTCTTTTTAATATGTTTTTATTTTTTTCCTCACTTTCACACAAGTTGCAATCTCAGTGGCTGTTTATGAGTTTCGGTTAGTGTTCTGACAATAGATTCAAGAAAATAATACTAATCTAAAATTTTCAAATTTTTAGAGTATTTCAGTAAAAAATGTATTTAATACGTTTTAGCTGAAAATTAAATTTTCTGTGCATGAGTTATTTGATACTCATTTTTGAAAGAGTGTTATCGAATGAACTGGGCAAGGAGAGAAGTGCATATGTGGAGCTCCGATTATTATTATTCGTCAGAGGGATCGTCCCATCAACATTGGCTTTAATTTTTGTTAGTAAAACTAATATAAAATGTCATTTGCTGGTTATTTACTTTGTTTTAAAAGCAGGAAATTTCACATCTGGATTTGAAATTAAAAAATTTGGACTACTTGGAGATAAAGCAGCTTTTAAAATTGTATTCTCTTGATAAACATTTTTTTTGCAGCCCTCCTCGTTTCTGAACTCACGAGCCGCCGCTGATCCCACCCCATTTTCTAGGAAAAGTTTCCCTTTAATAAGAACAGAGAAATAATCACAGATGCAGAAAAATTGTGATTTTTTAAAAGTGGGAAACGGGTATAAACGAAGCACTTTATCAATACAATAATGAGTGAATCAGGACTGTGATGAAACGTTGCATAAATGAGAAACATATAAACGGTACTTGACTGTATTTTTTGTAACTTTTTTTTCATCATTCGATTCCCCATGTTCTGAAATGTGTGTGGCAGTATAGAACCGGGGACCTTTGGGTTCCGAGCCGAACATCTTAATCACTAGACAAAAGGTATTCCCAATGTCCAGAGGTGGATATTGGCTTATAAACATTGTAGTGCACCGTGCTGCCACCATCTTACTGTGATGTTTATAAGCCAATATCCACCTCCGGACATTTGGAATTCCTTTTGTCTAGTGGTTAAAATGTTCGGCTCGGAACCCAAACTCCCCGGTTATATACTGCCACAGTGGCTTATAAACATCACAGTAAGATGGTGGCAGCACGATGCACTACAGGAGCAATCCCCATGTATATCACTATAATTTGGGTTTTTTTACGACCACTGTTCCCACTATTCCCCGTTCTACTGTGCTGTGAAAGAGAATGTCTTGATTCTTAAAACCCTGATAATAAAAATACTAATTATGCTTTTGTGTAAATTGTGGACATCATAAAAAAAGGAAGTAAATTTATGTCATTATTATCATAGCAGGTCCGGCCTTTAGACGATTGGGCCAATTGCTCCAAATAGGGCCCCGCGCAATAGTGCGACAAAGAATGTATCAAACTTATTCAAATTAAAATCGAGTATCATTTTGATTTCAAAACATTATCCTCAGGAAATTTTTCATTCTTTTAAATTCCATTACAAACCAATTTTTCTTGGAGTCGGCTGACTGTTTCAGAAGTCAGAAATTGTAATTTATTTTTCTAGGTTTCTGTGTTTTTATTAGTTAAATATGGCCGTACTTTGTGTTCCTCAGCTGTCATGAATAAATAACTTTACACGGCTCTTAATTCCCTCGAGAACTTAATTGCTCTATAATGTATCCAATCATAAAAGCAATAAAAAATTTATTATTTGTTGAATTTTTAAAAAATTTAAGTTTTAAGTAAGTGAAGTTATTATTTTAAACTTATTAAAATTTTAAAATTAAATATTATTTTATTTATTAAATTTCATATTGTTTATTTATTTATTATATATTATTTACTAAAACTTAAATATATCGGGGTTATCCAAAATTTTTCCATTCGGGCTCCGTATCTAGTAAGGCCGTTCCTGTATCATAGATAGGACTTTCTTTATTATTTAGAAGTAATAAAAGTCACATATAATTGCATTTCAATTTGTCGATGATTCTTTAGAAATCGTCTGTTTCAAGAAAAGAAATAAAAATCTTCGTTTCTTTATTCAATTGCATGGGGTTCGTTGTATCAACTAACGTGACTGCTGTATATTGTAAACGCACGACTTGTTTAATCTTACAATTTACGACAATATAACGTGCAAGCTTGACGACAAAATACTAATCGGCAATTTTGTGTTTTTCAATGAAGTGAAAAATAGATAAAAGATGAGATTTAATCGATAAAGAAATAAATTTACGACAATATAACGTGCAAGCTTGACGACAAAATACTAATCGGCATTTTTCCGTTTTTCAATGGAGTGCAAAATAGATAAAAGATTAGATAAAATAGATAGATTTTTTTATTCGATAAAAGATGAGATTTAATCGATAAAGAAATAAATTTATGACAATATAACGTGCAAGCTTGACGACAAATTACTAATCGGCATTTCTGAGTTTTTCAATGAAGTGAAAAATAGATTAAAGATGAGATTTAATTGATAAAGAAATAAATTTACGACAATATAACGTGCAAGCTTGACGACAAAGTACTAATCAGCATTTTTGCGTTTTTCAATGGAGTGCAAAATAGATAAAAGATTAGATAAAATAGATAGATTTATTTTTAATAGATAGATTTTTTTTATTCGATAAAAGATGAGATTTAATCGATAAAGAAATAAATTTACGACAATATAATGTACAAGCTTGACGACAAATTACTAATCGGCATTTTTGAGTTTTTCAATGAAGTGAAAAATAGATAAAAGATGAGATTTAATCATAAAGAAATAAATTTACGACAATATAACGTGCAAGCTTGACGACAAAATACTAATCGGCATTTTTGAGTTTTTCAATGAAGTGAAAAATAGATTAAAGATGAGATTTAATCGATAAAGAAATAAATTTACGACAATATAATGTACAAGCTTGACGACAAATTACTAATCGGCATTTCTGCTTTTTTCAATGAAGTGAAAAGTAGATTAAAGATTAGATTTAATTGATAAAGAAATAAATTTACGACATTATAATGTGCAAGCTTGACGACAAAGTAGTAATCGGCATTTTTGCGTTTTTCAATGGAGTGCAAAATAGATAAAAGATTAGATTTAATCGATAAAGAAATAAATGAGAAGTCTGATTAACTTTTCGATCTATGAATGTACCGATTTCTCAGAACCATTAAGACACAAAATTTCACAAATAACTCGGCTCACATATAATTGCATTTCAATTTGTCGATGATTCTTTAGAAATCGTCTATTTCAAGAAAAGTAATAAAAATCTTCGTTTCTTTATTCAATTGCATGGGGTTCGTTGTATCAACTAACATGACTGCTGTATATTGTAAACGCACGACTTTCATCTTACAATTTACGACAATATAACGTGCAAGCTTGGCGACAAAGTACTAATCGGCATTTTTGCGTTTTTCAATGAAGTGAAAAATAGATAAAAGATGAGATTTAATCGATAAAGAAATAAATGAGAAAATTTGATTAACTTTTTGATCTATGAATGCACCGATTTCTCAGAACCATTACGATATAAAATTTCACAAATAACTCAGCTGCTATAAAACAAACAGCTGTCATAAATCCTGATGCATAAAACACACACCGTCAACAAAATCAAATTTAATACTCTTCTATATATGCCACTCAAGTTCTAAAAATTGTATGCCTGCATCCATTCAACTATTATTTTAAGACCGTTAAGAACGCGAGATAATATAACTATTTCTGAAGTCTTAAGTCGACCTGTCCTAAATCATATTCTGTTTGAAGAAATACTCTTAACACTAAAAATTCTCGATAAGGCACACATCTGTACTAAAATTGCGAAAGGTAAACTATGACAGCTTTTATTGGATCATCACATACTTTAGAATTGTCTGACGTCAACTTCAAAACGAACGTTATGCACCAAGAAAGATATTTATATTGAATCTTTTGGTGTTTGAAAAATGTTATTCTTACGAAAACGGAGAAGAGATTTTTTTCTCACCAAAAATGGGGTCCCCAGTGAAAAAGATTTGATAAGCCCTGTTCTAACTGCATAATAATCCCAGAAAAATAATATCAAAGGCAAAAATATGTTTTATTGAGATTTTTGTCAAACAAAAATGGGAAATACTCCTTCGCAATGTATCACAATTATCATGTTTCTTGTTAAACATCAATTTCAGGTAATCTCTTAACTCTATTTGACAACACTTCTGTAAAAGTAAAATTATTTGATGAAATTTTTACAGTTTTCTCCGGTCAGAAGAATTTATCGAAATTCGTAAATAGGACAAATTATTCCCGAACTATGAAAGAAGAAAAGAAGAATTTTTGCTATAAATTTAAACAAATAAATAAATGCTTAAATTTATAGAAAAAAATTAGTCTTCTATTGCCTGTTGATAATAAAAAAGCAAATGATCCATATAAAACTTATTTCACATAAACAAATGTTTAAAATGAAATGAGTTTTATATGCGTCATTTGCCTTTTATTTGACAACATTTTTACAAAATGCCCTGGATATTACTAGAAAATGAAATTTCACCATTCATTAAGTTATTTTCGCAGTTGATCCCTGGGAACTCATAAACATACAAACCAATCCGTACAATATTTCCCATGGGG
>BGPR01006526.1:66782-78787 GCA_013235015.1 Araneus ventricosus
GAACTCATAAACATACAAACCAATCCGTACAATATTTCCCATGGGGTCCGCAATCAAATATAATTGTTCCGTGTAAATTCACTGTCGAAGCGACATGACAAAAATCAAAGCAACTAAAGACAAATGCTTGAAAAAATAATTAAAAAGCTAGATATTCTGTCTGTCACTACATTCGTTCATTTAAAAGATTTCAATGATCAGTCTTTCCAGCTCATGGTTGGGAACTCATAAACATACAAACCAATCCGTACAATATTTCCCATGGGGTTCGCAATCAAATTTAACTGTTTGTTCCGTATAAATTCACTGTTGAAGGAACATGACAAAAAAATCAAAGCAAATAAAGACAAATGCTTGAAAAAAATACAAAAGCTAGATATTCTGTCCATCACTGCAGGCGCTCATTAAAAAAGTTTCAATCCACTGCACTTCCACGCTGAGTCTTTCCTTTTTCACCCCTTTCCTTGCTGAGATTCGCGTTTTAAACCTCGGCTGTCAAATATCAACTCATCAAACCCCTTATAGGCGCCCCGCAGGCTATGGGAGGCACACCCCACTTGGAATTAAAAAGGAAAAAATAAAAAAACAAGCGAACAAAATCGCAAGTACCCCATCTCCAAACGGAAATGAGATAGACTTCAAAATTCTGCATTCTCTTGCAAATAATGCTCTGACAGAGTTTAGGTGAAGGGGAAAGAAGGAAAAAAATGCAACCGAGCTCATTGAAGCGTTCAGACTTCTTAATACCTGTTCGTATATCCTTTTTTTCACGCTACGATACGTTAATAATACTTTTTTTTCTTATTATTATTCTCGTTATTTATATGCTGTTTTTATTTGTCGCCGGTGCGCGTTCAGTGAAAGGTAAAGTGGCGTGGTGCGATGGAGAACTTTGAACTCTGGGACGGTCGGCCGACGGATATGTAGACGACATGATTCGTGGAAAAAGAGGGCGGACGAATAATTCGCGGCGAAATTTATTAAAGGCATGACTTGAATTCATGTAGGGCGCGGTTGGGACCGCTGGATAAGAATAAATCAACTTTGCACGTTCCGTTTCGGCATTTTGAGCGTCTCGCCCTCCGTGGTGTGTCATCCAGCAGTGGATGACCCTCTTCCGCCAAAGGAGAAGACACCATTCTAGTGTGCCATTGACTCTCTTTTGGACGGAAAAAAGAAAGCCCCTTGCTGGAATTTCCCTGTTACGGTATCCATCAAATTTAACCTGTGTGGCTGTCACATAAAATGTCTCGATTTCCTTTTCATTAAAGGCAGATAGAGATGTCAATCTATGAGACTAATCCTGTTGTGACATACATTTTTATATGCTACTTACTGTCAAGCATACTGCATTGCATTTTAGTATGCTACAGTAGCAACTGGAATTGATTAAATTCAACTCTTTTGGGACTCAACGTCCTTTGTTTCGGTACTCTGCTTCTTTTTTAGATGGAATTAATTTTTTCAAATAAAACTTTGTGCCATAAGAGAAGAATGCAGTGCCTGTTTGCACGGAAGTTGTCTGACACGACATTTGTTAGTTTCAACTCTTTTGGATAAGGATAAATCAACATTGCACGTTCCGTTTTGGCGTTTTGAGCGTCTCGCCCTCAATGCTATGTCATCTATCAGTGGATGATCCTCTTCCGCCAAAGGAGAAGACACCTTTCTAGTGTGCTATTGACTTTCTTTTGGACGAAAGAAGAAAAACCCTCGTCGGAATTTCCCTGTTACGGTATCCATCAAATTTAACTTGTGTGGCTGTCAAATAAAATCTCTCGATTTCCCTTTCATTAAAGTCAGACAAGGATGGCAATAGATGTGACTGACCGTTTTTGCCATACATTTGATATACTACTGACAAGTGTGCTACAATGCATGTTGTTACGCTACTATCTCTTGCACGTACATTGTCACCTACGACATCTATTAAATTTAACTCTTTTGAGATCAACGCCATTTTTTTGGTACTCAGCTTCTTTTTTTATATGGAATTAATGTTTTCAAATAAAACTTTGACCCCTAAGAGAATGCAGTTTCTTTTTGAACGGAAATTGTCTGGCACGGCATTTGTGAAATTTAACTCTTTTGGATAGGAATAAATCAACTTTGCATGTTCCGCTTCGGCATTTTGAGTGTCTCTCCCTCTGTGGTGTGCCATCCAGCAGCGCATGACCCTCTTCCACCAAAGGGGAAGACATCATTCTGGTGAGCCACTGACTTTCTTCCATCGAGACGTAAAAAGGCAACACTTGATGGAATTTTCCTAATTCGGTATCCATCGATTTAACCAGTGTGGCTGTGAAATAAAATTTCTCGATTTCCCTTTGATTAAAGGAGATGTATATGTATGCAGTAGCATATGAAATGTATCAGGTGTGCTACAATGCATTTTGATATACTACTGTAGCAGTGGTTGGCAATTTTTTTCCATTCATGGCGCTCTTGGTTAATCCAGACTTTTCCATTGCACCCTAAGTAAAACTCCAACACGTACTTTTTGCAAAGTAGTCAGTTTTGGTACAGGCTACGTAAAAATGAAAAAGGGAGTTTTAGGTCATATAAAAATTTATTGAATAATCTTTAATAAGTATAATAATCAGTGCGAAGGATGAACAAGGTACGCATTTCCTCAAATCGTGGACTTAAACTCGACACAGCTTCCCTCGTTTCCTTCAGCACACTGATTTTCGCACGACACTTTCATTTCATGACAGAGCAACTGCCTGCAACCGAACTTCATTCAAAAAAGAAGTAGCAAGTGGAATTAAAATGCTCTGAAATTTAGCACTTATGAAAATTATATAATATCTCGTCGCACCCCTGTAAGTAGGTTAAGATTCCACCCCCCAGGGCACCGCGGGCACACTTTGGATCTTTTGCACGGAAATTGAGATTCGTCGCCTTTTATTTTGGTACTCTGCTTCTTTTTTCAGACATAATAAATGCTTTAAAATTAATGGAAACTTTATGCCATAAGAGAAGAATGAAGTGTCTGTTTGAACGGAAGTTGTTTGAAAAGACATTTAATAAATTCAACTCTTCTGGGACTTTTCATCATTCATTTATTTTGATACTCTGCTTATTTTTTAGACACAATTAACACTTTGAAATGAAACTAACCTTTTTGGGCAGTAAAGGAATAGTGAATTTTGATGTACTACTAATGCTGAAACGGATGTCTAACATGACATCTATTGAGTTTAACTCCTTTGGGAATCGCCATCATTTTGTTTGGCACTCCTCTCCTTTTGCAAAAATTAACCTTTGATGAATAGAATTTTAATATTCATTTCATCTAAGAGAGACAAGGAAGATATCTGCCAGAGATCAAATATTCCAAAGGGAAAGAAAAACTACTTTATTTCTAGAACCTAAAAACTAACTAACTAACAGAAGCGACCCGTGGTAACTTTACCAAACGGGCAAGGCAACAATATGGCGCCCCCTCAACCATCGTCTTTTTTTAAAAATTCTATAGTGTCTGTATTTAAACGTTACACAAACTTTTACTTAAAATATGCTTCTCAAGTTCATTAAAACATTTTTTCCCCTTCATACTCCCGTTTTGGCGCCTTGACTTTGCGCCATGGGCAGTTGCCCGGATTGCCCATGCTTTGGGCCGCCTCTGCTAACTAACCACCAAAAACTAAGCAATTTTGGTGCCAAATTGAAGGTTTCAAAATTCCTGTCTCATCTAGGTTAGAGGGAGATATCATTAGCTATAACTGCTCCACTTCTGCAAAAAAAGAAGAGGAAGAAAGGAAGAATTTTGATATTCTGTTGTCCCTCATCAGAAAAGAAAGAACGGAAGCTGTCTGATAAGGCACATATTAAATTTAACTCTTTTGGCGCTTAACATCATTTTGCCACGAATATCATTAATTTGGCAACAAAAGACCATGAATATCGTAATGCCTTTTTTAAGTCAAAATAAACAAGTGGGCAAATAAATTTGCTCATACTTTTTTCACCTAAAAAAAAGAGGGAATCTGACTCTGCTAAGAGTGTACAAAAGAGAAGAAAATATTTGATATACAGTAGATTCTCTCTAATCCGACACTCGTTACTACGACACTTCCAATAGTAAGACGCACCTGTTGGAACATGCCACTTAGTGATGAGTCAGTCTTTCCTGTTAAAACTTTAACCTTTCCCCTTTCAATACATGATTTTTCTATTGACCCTCTATAGTCCGGACAGTCTAATCCGACAGGCGTCTGGACCCATATGCGTCGGATTAGAGAGAGTCATCTATGATTCTATCTGCTTATTTGCACCATCTTAGAAAAAGAATCACTGGAATTTTTCCAACATGGAATTCATGGAAGTTTAATCTTTTTGATTATGAAATACAATTTCTAAACTTCTCCTTCATCTTCAGGATAGACAGAGAAGGTATTTCTTAAGAATGGCTTTTATCTGGCCGAAAGAAGGTACTGCCTCCTGGGCCGGATTATCAAATAGGTAAATGCCTAGCGGCCCCACAACTTTACAGGCGCCACGAGATATTGTTACGGTATTTTCAGGATATCTAATTCTGTGCTTTCAACTGACTTAGAAGGGTCATGTATTCGAACATATTCAAATTTAAATCAAGTATCGTTTAAATTTCAGAATATTATTCTTAGACATGTAGATTTGAACCTGAGACCTTTGTGTCCGGAGTTACGAATCTTAACCACTAGACAAAAGGAATTCCCTTTGTCCGGAGATGGATACTGACTTATATACATCAGAATAGGATGGCACAGCACAGTACACTCCAGGATGCCTACTTTTTCATATTTTAAAAATTCACTTGCAGATCAGTGCAACCCTTTTTTACTTTCTCGTATACGAAGTATACAAAGAGAAAGTATTGTAATCGTCAAAAAATTCGAACTCGAGGTTTTGACGAATCTCCACATTTTAGACCTCCCTGAGTCCAAAAAACACAATTTTGGAATTATGTCTGTCTGTGTGTCTGTCTGTGAACACGATAACTCGAAAACTATTAGAGCTACGGGGATGAAATTTGGTATTTGAACTTGACACATAATTTGCATGTTTCTATCAATTTTTTTACAAAATCCGTCAACGGGAAGTCTGTCTGTCTGTCTGTGTTCATGTGAACACAACTCACAAACTTAATTATCTAGCTGGATAAAATTTGGTACACATTTTTATCATCAGGAATGTACGTTTGTATAAAATTTTGACCAAATCGGTCACAGAATTGATTGTCTGTCTTATAATCGTATACTTCTGAACGCAATAACTTCTTAACAAAATTACTTAGATAAATTAAATTTGGTTTGTGGCCTTCGTTCCTTAATGGTAGATTTGTGTCCAATTTTTGTGCCAATCGGTTAAAAAAAAGGCGTTCAAATTGCAAACTTCGTTTTCTTTATCTTACACCCAGCCCTATTGGTAATCACGCCGGCTTCTAATTCCACTTCCGCGTTGGACGACCTTCAGAAACCGTGGTATGACCTTCTCCACTGCGTTAGGGGTTCTTATTCTTTTTACGGCTTTTTAGCTTATTTTTTTCTTTACATGTGTTAGGAATAAAAGTTAGGAGAAAAAGTTTATGGGAGACCACTCCTTTTGTTGTTGGTTAACTAAATCACAAGTCAGGGCAAATTCGTACTTGAGTATTTGGAATACGTTAAAAGGTTTTATATTTTTTTACCATTTTGTTTAAACTACTTTTAAATTATTTTTTTCTGTTCGAGATACTGAAACCAAATGTCTTGAAGACGATCTGCAATGAAGTGCGGAGTGGCGCAGAAGTGTGTATTTAGAAGTGCCGACTCAAGTGCCGTCTTCGTCATATGACTACGGTTCAGAATTACTTCCCAAATTAGGCCTCGTTTTACTTCAAAACGGGATGTTATTATAACTAAACTAGAAATTAAGTTTCTGTTATTTAAGTTTGTAATAATATTTGTCACTTAAAAATTGCTTGAATAGATATTATATTAAAATCAGTAAAAAACAACTGGTTTGGGAAGGGGAAATTTGCATTGCCTAAGGTCGCCCTACAGTGCTTAATCCGGCTCTCATTGTCTCATCACTTCTATACAAAACAAAGAAACGGAACATTACAGAACAGATACTGAATTTTTCCTTTAGGAGCATAAAATTATCTTATCCTTTAGGAGCATAAAATTATCTTATCCTTTAGGAGCATAAAATTAGCTTATCCTTTAGTAGAATGATATTATTTGTGTCTTAATGCTCATGTCCTTATAGAAAATGAATAAAAAAAACCGCAATTGATGGTCCTAACAATGAAATTTTTTCATTGTACAGTGAAACCTCTCTGAGCGGCCACCCCTACGTTCCGAGAAAAATTGGCCGCTCAGAGGGGGTGGCCGCTCTAAAGGGTTTTCGTTACAATTACAAAATAATTGCTATAATACATAATATAAACAAGCCTGGCACATATTTCTTATTTAAAATGAAGTTTGAGACTTATCTAAAGAGAAAATAGTACTTTATTTAATAATTTTTTACATTTTTTGAAAAAGGATACAATTTAAGTTTTTACCCTTCTCGGAGAAAAACAATTTTTTCAAGTTCGTTTCTCGGTTTAAAAACTAAATCTCTAACCGATGCGTTTGTTAAATGGGATGGGCGAACCCACAGAGAAAAAGTAAAAGAAAGTTCTCCTTCTCTGTGGGGCGAACCCACCCGGCGGCCGTTCAGAGGGGTTGGGTGGCCGTTGCTAGGGGTTATTTTAACATTGGGTCTATGGGCCCAAAAATCCGTGCCACGAAAAATTGGCCGTTAAGAGGGGTGGCCGCTATGTAGGGGTGGTCGTTCGAAGAAGTTTCACTGTACTAAAAGTTCTAAATGAGCTGCCTGTCTGTTGCCATTAAAGCAAATGGAAAGACTTTGACGTTTGACTCTCTTCTTCCAAAAGAGATTAACAATATTTCTAGTCTCCAATACAGTAGAACCCCGATAATCCGAACATCTTTTTCTTAATTTCTGAAAGATTGTGCCTGAAAAATGGAGGCAAATAACAATTATGAATCAGAAACAAAGCTAATGTTTATTCCTAACTTAAAAGAAGAAATAGAATTGGTCTTTAATAATGAATGCAGCATTAATTAGTAGAAACAAACTCAGATGTCTTCTTTTTACCCTCAACTTGTTTGCCACTGTACCATGCGAATCGCCGCGTGCTCTTTCCGTACGCCTTCACAGAGTAAGTACCCTGAGTCAATACTCTACTGCATTTGGTATTTCAAGAGTATTTTACCGAATTTCCCGGATAATCCGAACAAAGGTCGGCCCCAATTAGCTCTGTTTCCCGGGCTTCTACTATACATCATCGCCAGCTTTTACCGTTAAAAATAAAATAAATAAATAGAAAAATTTAAGGTATAAGCTTTTATTCAAAATGCACTTTAACTGAGAAAATACATTTACAGATTATAAGTTCGTAAAAAATAATTTTTCTGATTACAATAAAATGCATGGTTCGAATAAAAGCGTGGGCGCCTTATATAGCACCTTATTTTTTGTGTATATTTCCTAAGCAAATGGAATATTCTTAGAAGGTGACGGCTGCACGAATACACACGACATGTTAGACATAATAAACCAAATTCAATTATTGAAATCTCCACTATAAAACACATATTAAAATTATTGTATGCATATGTACAATTACATTTTTAAAATGATTTAATGACATTAACTTTCGGAAATATATTACGTGATAACTTACAATTATTATCAACAATGTAATAGAAAAAGAAGAGACTCGACCTACACAACTTTCTCTTTTTGCTTTGAGTGCGAAATGTTTGGCGCACACGAAGTAAAAAAAATCTGGTTGTCGGCGAATTGTAATAGAAAGTAAACCCAAGACGCGTAGAAACACGAGCTATTACGTCATTCATCGATGCAGCGCCGGAAGTATAGTGTATTCTCTGTTAACTTCGTGGTGTTGTTACAACCCTACGTAACGTGAGGTTATCATCTTCCAAACTTTATCGCCCAAATATAGGGCTAAAATTTTAATATCATTTTGTTAGGTTTAATATAGGTATAGATTGCAATTTTTTTTGCATAATATTGTATTGTCACCGGAAACCCACCACTGTGCTAAATTTCAAAGCTGTAGCTCGATTGGAAGTGGGTAAGAAATTGATCTCAAGATTTGTGGACACGACAGTCAAGTTGAATAAAAGCTTATAAAAAACCGAAAATGTCTATCATGGAATCTGTTAATCTCATTCCTTTTGGTACTAAACATCGTTTTACCTTAGAACCTTTTTGGTGCTTCATATCTTTCTTGCTAAATAAAAGTTTTGTCCGACAAAAAAAAAAGAACCTGGTTTTCCTTTTCTGTACTAGAGAAAAAGAATGGCGTCTTTATTATCGAATGCCTAAAAGAGGAAAAAAAAAAAAGCATTTTGACGTAATGCTTTCTTTTTCAGAAAAATCACTGGAATTTCCCCGATCTGGAATACATCAAATTTAACCTGATTAGCTGTCAAATAAAATTTTTCAGTATCTTTTTCATTTAAGGTGGATAGAGACGTCATTGTCTGTTACTGACACTTTCTTTTCGAAGAAAAATGCAACTGCCTGTGTTTTTCTATGAAGATACCGGAACTCTCTCGTCACTAGCATTTTTAAAGCACATAACGCTTTCTAACATTTAGTATTTATTTGTTAAATGTTATTTTGAGATAGGAAACTTTATATTTCTCTTGCAGAAATCTGCGATCTGGTTCCTATAAGTTTACTTTTCCTTCTGAACTCAGTGGCAAATCCAGGGGACTATCGGGCTGGAGCTCCGCCCCCCCCCCCAGAGCTAAACCAGAATTCTTGATTTTATTTAAAATCACTATAAGTGTTTGTTCTTCATTTCTCTTTTTTAAAAAATAATAAAAACGTGACAATATTGCTTTCTGGCTTGACAGGTTCGAAAATTTTCCTACTTTTCTGGTCATTCCACTTGTATTTGTAGCGTTTACGCGGTCGAAGTCATTTTTTTTTGGCTAGTTATTTCATTGTATTTTTTATTAAATTATACAAAGTATTGTAGTGTTCTTTATGATTCTTGTTGTCAGGTGAGTAAAGTCTGTAAAGTTAAAGTGTTTTGGTTTACATAAGCCAAAAGGTTTGACATTCGTCACGGCTATACAAAATTTTTATTTTCAGCCCTTAAATTAAATTTAAGGCTGAAAATTTTTCAGCTATTAAAATTATTATTACCGGCTATTAAAATTTTTCAGCCCTTCAGACCCAAATCTTGGATTCGCCACTGTTTGAACTAGATATGCAATGTGTATCAATACCCTGTCAAAAGTGTGGAACGAAATTATGCTATTGTCTGGATGTTCTACTGGCACATGGAATAACACTAATAATAACACTTTGTGAGCATTGTTCAATTTATTCCATTATTTTTATGTATTTGACAGAAAGTCATTAAGGTTCCAAATCGGACCATTCTTTTTGAACACACTTTTGTGCCATAACGATATTAGATCTTCGTAAGCATAATAGTTTATTGCAATTATTTTTATATTTTTCTCAAGTAATTCGATTGCTGCCATGTCACTAACCTCCACGTAACTGTCACGGCCGAGGGAGTGAAGAGAAGAGAGAGAACCAGCGGGATTGGTTTCTCCTAAACCTTCTCGTATACTTCCCAAAAAGGTGTTCATTTCCTTTCCCCAGCGTGGATAAAAAATTCGAACTACTGTAACCCAGAATGCAATGACTATTCACGAGTTTCCTTCAGCACGCACCAAGATCACGAGTATCGCCAAGCGCTCGCCAAGACGCAAATGGCCTTGTGTCATAGGAAGAAAGTTGAATATCCAATTTGAATGCTTTTTTTAACTGACTGAAACAGCAATTGGATACAAATCTACAATTAAGGTTAGAAGGCCACGTACTAAATTTCATTTCTCTAAGTCAGTGTGTTAAGGAGTTATTGTGTTCACAAGTATGCGATTATACAGACCGACAGACAGTCGGACAGTCAGGACAAAATTCTTTATGATAAAACTGTGTACCAAATTTTATCCATCTAGCTATTTAAGTTTTTGAGTTATAGTGTTCACATGACTTCGGACATACAGACAGACCTCCCGTTGACGGATTTTGTCCAAAATTTGATAGAAACTTACAAATTATGTTTAAAGACCACATACCAAATTTCATCCCCGTAGCTCTAATAGTTTTCGAGTTATCGTGTTCACAGACAGACACATACACAGACAGACATAATTCCAAAATTGTGTTTTTCGGACTGAGGGAGGGCTAAAACGTGGAGATTAGTCAAAATCTCGAAAAATCGAATTTTTTGACGATTACAACACTTTTTCTTTGTATACTTTGTATACGAGAAAGTAAAACGGATTAGCCTCGCATCATTTTTATTATTCTATGTGTTAATTTTATTAGATTGCTTAAACTTTATTGATTTCTTTTGTATCTCCATTAGTAAAATTAGTAGATTATTAGTAAAATAAACCGTTACCTATCCACCTTTTTTCATGTTTTATTTAATTAGCACCTAAAAGTCCCGTATCATTGCTTGGCAATCATGGCAACCCTATTCAAGAATAGTATTATGCACATCTAAATTTTCATCATTCATCTGTTGAATTTCCGATGGAAAAGCAATCAGCAAGATTTCACTCACATGTTTGTCTTTTTAATTCACAGACAGAGTTCTATTTCAATCAGGAATAAGAAACTGGGAAAGGATATCTAGCGCACGACATGAGTCATCGTCTGACAGCATGGTTGATAGTCTGATGCAAGCAGGAGGTATAATTCTAGATGTGCTAATGCAGAATAAAACTAGGTGCTTGTCTAGACGTTTTTGATTTGCTTTTTGATATGAATAATTGTATTGTTATGGTTATGGAGTGCTCACTAGTTAAGTAAACGAAGACACTGTTCTCCGTCTGGAGAAACAATGAAATACTTACCGATTCTCTCTGATAATTAGACGTATAGCAAAAGGAAATATGTATTCATTAAACATGGGATAGTGTTTCAGTACAGGAAGTATGTAATTTTTCTTAAAATTTTGAATAATGGAAAGTTAATGTTGCTTTATTTAAATGAACAATGGACTGGTAATTTAAAATGCAATAGATCGCAATCGAGTATGTTGTTTATTATTCAGAACAGCATAAAGAAAATTACTTTAAAATTTAAAATTAAAACCTATTTAAAGATTAGAATCTATCATACTATAGCAATGTCTTGAAAATTTAAGATTCATTGCTTTTAATATGTGGAATTTCCATGCGCTTTGCTATCAACAAGTTGTATAGACAAAGGAGGCAAATTCTACTGTAACCTTGATCACTTAGATGATACGCGAAATTATAATTTAAAAACAGTATTATATGCTAGAAACGAATGCTATTAACTCAGTGGCGTGCACTGGCTTAGAATCAACTGAAGCAGCCAAACTGAAGTACGAATTTACTTGCTTACAATAAACACGAGCTTTTTACATCGCACCCACGATCAGCTAGAAAGTCAAAAATACTGAATGGAAAAGCGATTCAATATGAGACCTTCCCTTCAATATTTCTGAAGGGAAGGCGCTTTCCAATTGGATCTAACTAATCTTAGAATTGGACTAATCTTAGAGCAAGATTCAAACTGACTCCATATTTCCAAGGAAGAGTCACAATAGTGACGATTCCATTTCAGGATTAATCAAGAGTGTAGTGTCGACCAAAAAAAAAAGGATTACGCACTGGCAAACCATAACATTCGACAGAAAGAATTTAAGACAGACAAACCGTACCATTCGACATTACAAAAAGAATTCAGGACAGGCAAACCATACCATTCGACATTACAAAGAGAATTCAGGACTGGCAAACTAAGCTATTCGACATTACATAGAGAATTCAGGACTGGCAAACTAAGCTATTCGACATTACATAGAGAATTCTGGGCAGGTACTATTCGATATTACAGAGGGAATTCAGAACTGGCAACCTAAACCATTCGACATT
>BGPR01006527.1:0-17384 GCA_013235015.1 Araneus ventricosus
TGATGCTACGTTCAGTTACGTATTGCTCTTTACAGACTTTACTCACCTGATGACAATAAGAATCATAAGAACAAATACAATGCTTTCGATAATAATTTAATAAAATTACGATGAAATAACTAACCAAAAATGTCTTCGACCAAATCAATATAAACAAGTGAATGACCAAAAAAAGTAGCAAAATTTTCGAGCCTTTCAAACAATATTTGAAGTATTTTTATTATTTTTTTTTTAAAGAGAGAAATTAAGAAAAAACGGCTTTTGTAATGATCCCCAAATTGAATGAATTCTGGCTCTGGGGGAGGGGCTGTATTGGCCCAGATAGTCCCCTAGTTCGCCACTGACCCTCAGCCCCATTTCCCCGACTAGATTCTGGATTCGCCACTGCAGATGGGTTCCTACTCCCTCAGTTTGTGTCTTCTGGTACACTTTTTTTTCTTGTGCTAGCGTTTGAAAGGATTAGAGGAATCTCCCAGTTTAAAACTGGAAGCTTATGAAGCTACAAGTAGTTTGTGAGAAGCGCCAGTGATGTGACTCCACTTTTCTCTCCCCTGCCCAGATTAAAAAAGCTTTTAATAAGATTACGACAGCGTAAACAGTTTTTTTTGGCTCTAAACATTGTAAAATAAATTTCAAGATCAATATAACAGCTAACATGGAAGGAGAGCCCTTTTTTTTTTCTTTCGTTCATCGAATTAAATAACATTTTTTTATTATTATTTTGTAAGAGATTACGATTTCGTACTGTGCATTCAGCTCGAATTTTTTTAATTGAATTAAAATTATGTACCTTTTTGCTTGATCGTAGCGTTTTTCCCTTTTTTCGTGCGTTGCGTAAATTTAGAAATTAATTAGAAAAGTGAAAAGCAACTTTTAAATTAATTGGGAAATAGATTTAAAAAAATTGTTGTTATCAGTTGTGGTAATAAAATTAAGTACCTCGACTTCCATTTTATGTTTCATGTTAACAAAATAAGTAATTTTAAAAGGAATAAAAATATTTTCGGAACGGAGTGTTAGAGCAATAAAAACAATATACAATAAATAAAACCATTTTATGATTTCGTACTGTGCAGTCAGCACGAATTTTTTTAATTAAATTAAATTTATGTTCCTTTTTGCTTAATCTTAGCGTTTATTTCTTTTTTCGTACGTTGGGTAAATTTGGAAA
Source organism: Araneus ventricosus (assembly GCA_013235015.1). NCBI lineage: Eukaryota > Metazoa > Arthropoda > Arachnida > Araneae > Araneidae > Araneus > Araneus ventricosus. The sequence continues at coordinate 1,172 of BGPR01006527.1, forward strand.
TTAATTAGAAAAGTGAAAAGCAACTTTCAAATTAATTGGGAAATAGATTTAAAAAAATTGTTGTTACCAGTTGTGGTAATAAAATTAAGTACCTCGACTTCCAATTTATATTTCACGTGAACAAAATAAGTAATTTTAAAAGGAATAAAAATATTTTCGGAACGGAGTATTAAAGCACTAAAAACAATATATGAAAAATAAAACCATTTTATGGCGCATAAACCATTTTATGATTTCGTACTGTGCAGTCAGCACGAATTTTTGTAATTAAATTAAAATTATGTTCCTTTTTTGCTTAATCTTAGCGTTTTTCCCTTTTTTCGTGCGTTGCGTAAATTTGGAAATCAATTATAAAAGTGAAAAGCAACTTTCATATTAATTGGGAAATAGATTTTAAAAAATTGTTGTTACCAGTTGGGGTAATAAAATTAAGTACCTCGACATCCATTTTATATTTCATGTGCACAAAATAAGTAATTTTAAAAGCAATAAAAATATTTTCGGAACGGAGTATTAAAGCACTAAAAACAATATATAATAAATAAAACCATTTTATTGTGCGCAAAAATGAAAGAAAGAGAGAGAAAAAAAAAAGAATTCTATATAGAATTTATTTTTAAGCGGAATTAATGCGGGACGCCCCCTTTTTTATTATATGCGATCTTTTCCGAAAAGTAAGTCGAGGCCTCAATGGCCAGGTGGCAGTCTAAGCTTCAAGGTCGGAGGGCCACTTGTTCTAGACCTGGTCCCCCAGAAGATCCGCCGTATTTGCAGGCCAGGCGCGTGTTGAATTCGTAGGGGTCATATGTCCTCCAGCTGGTGAGGCGTGGAGATTTGGAGAAATGGGTGCTGGCTCAAGTGTTGCCCTCTCCAACTGACCATGTCTATGATGACCATCTTTCTAAAGTGACCCTTTTATAGCTTCAGAAAGGGACTTTGATCTAACTAACTAAACCTAAAATTGAATACAATTCATCAATTAAATAGATTTTGTTTACTCATCAGTTTTTTTAAGTGAGAAATTATTTCATGATTTGCATAAATTTTGTAATCAATAAACGAATGTATAAATTTAGGCTTTTCATTACAAGATTTTTTATTAAAGAACAGAAATGGAATTTTATCTAAAAGAATATATATGCGTACAGGAGCAGGGCTTTTCTACTGCTAGCCCTAAAGGTAACTGATTTTATTTCTTTGTTCATTTATTATTATTTTTATTTATATCACTGGAAAAAACGCCATCAACGCTATAAATATCAATGGATTTTTTTTTTTAATTTTTGCATTGCTCGCCTTTACTCATCCCTCGCTCTGCCCTTGTATACTCTTCCTTTTACGTAGAAAAATTGGTCACTGATATAAAATATATCTTAACTCTATCAATACGGAAACGTCCCATACGTCCCTTCAAGCAAAACACGATGGTCGTCCGAAACGTCTTATTATCACTCTGAAATTTCCATCCCCTTTCGTTAAGTGTGATTGATTTCACATCTGCGGTGTGTGCTTTCTTCGTTAGAGTGGCTCGCCTAGATGTGCTAGGGGAAGAAGGAGGGGGGGGGGCTAGAATTCGGCCCGGTCAATGCCAGCTGTCGCTGTGATTTTGGAGGGGGGGGGCTGAATGCGGTCAGCCAGCTGTCGATGCGATTTTTGAGGGGCTGACCCGGTCAGTGCCAGCTGTCGCTGTGGTTTTGGAGGGGCTGAATCTGGTCAGTGCCAGCTGCTTGCCTTGGTTTTGAGGGAGAGACTTAAATTGGGACAGTGCCAGCTGTCTGGTGGTTTTGAGGGGCTTTGAATCTGGTCAGTGCCAGCTGTCGCTGTGGTTTTGAGGGGGGGCCTAGAATCTGGCCAGTGCCAGCTGTCGTTGTGGTTTTGAGAGGGCTTGAATCTGCACAAAGCAGTGAAATGTTATGGTTTTGAGGAGAGGGGACTGAATTTTCCTTATCTTTGATAGAGGAGCTCGGGCATTCCCGTATTTTGAGGTTCCTTTATTCCAATGGTTTTAGTAATCAGAATGTTAATAGAAATCTAAATCGGAAAATTATTTAAAGAATGTGAAAAGCTACCTGCAGTGGGAGGCGGTTTAATATTTCATCAGAAACTAAATTACATGTCAGTACGAGCTAATCTAACTGTCGCCCCTAAATCCACATGACAAAGGTAACTCCGCATATTATTCAATATTTAAATGCGCTGTAATGCCCCCCATCTCCCCCCGCCCCCCCCGCAAGACGCAAAATGGGTTCCAAAATTAAATTAAAACAATGTATTTTGGTATATGAAATGAATATGAATCGATTCCATTAATGCATTGTTTTCTTTAGATTTATAAATTAATATTAATTTTGTCTTTTCTCACATTGATGCTCAGTGCATACATGAAAGCTAAAAATCGTATTTTTCGTGAAGGCAGTGCTGCCATAAAACAATGCACTCGTTCCTTTTAAATATTCAAAACCTCGACAGATTCTTTTCTGAAAATTCAGCTGCTTCATGATTTGACAGTTCCGTCGGGTGTTCTCAACAATCCCTGTCGAGATTTTCCACTCAAAAAGCATCTGCCAGTTTTCTGAAAACGATTTTGAAGAATGTCCTTGCTCCCTTCCCCTTTCTTCTTTCTCCTTCTCCTTATTTTTGTTGCGCCCCCCCCGTACTAAAATCTCACTCCATATGCTTGAATGTGTAAGGGGCCTGGCGGGGTGGGGTGGGGTCTTTACGTTTCAGTAAATCCTTTTATACATTCGGTCTACAACAATGCGAACTGCAAGAATCTCTTCTTTTCAAAAGAAGCAGGGAATTTTTCCAAAAGGACACGTTTTACGCCGCGATCAAATTCGGCATTTCTCTTTCTTCTTTATTTTCTTCGAACCTCTCTTTTCTTATTTTACATTAAAGTCTTCCTCATATATAAGTGATGTGAGATACTTGTGTTGAGAAAAGAGTACAAAGGAAAATAAATAAATAAGTAAGTAAGTAAGTAGATGTGCGTTGTGGAGATTGAAACGTTTTTCCGAGGACCCTTGTTTCATTGTGTTTCGGAGTAGTCTGCGTATAAAGTCGGTTTAAGAGTGCGAGGATGCTTTTACGTGGATTTTTGGAAGATAAATTCTTGACACTTGAAAGTGGGGTTGTTGATGTGGAATGTTAAAGAATAATGTGAGAAAAACCTTCTTCAGCAGCTTGACAAATCGAAACGATCACTTTCTTTTCCGTGTTTTCCATTTTATTAAGATAAAGATAAAATTTAAATGCCTATTTTTTTGTTATTGTGAGTTATTTCTTCTAAATTATCTCCAGTGACTATAACTTTTTTTTGGCTTGTTCGATTATATTGTTCCATGCCCTTTCCAGGTGAATAAATTTCAATAAATATCTCTTATTTAAATCTTTTATAAACAGTTGATTGAACAAATTGAAAAGTAGTTTCAGATTTTAAATTAAGTTACAAAATTTTCCATGCTTGTAAAAAAGGATGCATAATGATAAACATATTTTAAATTAAAATTAGCTTTTCTAAACTAATTATAAAAGCTGTGTTAATCTCTAAAACAGGATGTATGCGTGTGGGCCTTATAATTTACTGGCCAGATCACTGAACCTATATAGAAACTACCGAATTCGGCAAAATTTGGAAGGTGGGAATGTACGATTCGGAGAGTTGTTTCTTGAAATCTCAGTAAAATTTTTAATTAATTAAAAATTAAACAAAATCTTAGCGAACTTTTATTTGTTTTCATATGTTTTTTTCTAGTATTTAAGTCGTGTTAACAATTGCTTTCTTTAAATATCAATTCCAAACCAGATTTTTCGCTTTTTGCGTTTATTTTGTAGCTCATTTGCGCAGTATTACACACACCTTTAATACATTTTAACAACACACGCAAAACTGTTTGAATTTCTTGGTTTGTTCGTCTTAAACAGTTAATTCTTGTTTCATAGTATAGAAATTTAAAATTTTTCAATGCATTCAGGAGATGAGGCTTTTAAGTTTCATCCAAAATATGATTTCGAACGCAAATGCATGCTGGAATGCATTAAAGCCGTGGACACTTATTTGTCCTTAAATGCTGTTATGTGAAAGTTTCGATAGTCTGATTCTGCCGTCTTCGTCACTTACTATAGGAAGTTCGATACTTACTGTCCGAACAGGCAACGGCTCAAAATTATTTAACTCTTCCCTTATAATCCTAGTGCAGTTCTAAACTACAATATTAGTTTGATAAATAAATTTATGTTTATAATGAGCAATAATACTGCGCTTGATTTCTGTCAAGTCATGTTAAAACATTTAAATTATCTTGTATTTCTATTTTTTTATTGTCTAAATTCCTGAGGGATAAACAGAACCGAACATCTATAAAAGGTAAATGCTCTGTGTAGTGTTTGTCTATGATGTCCAGACGAACTTATCGCACTTACAGCCAGCGAAATCTGGGCACACAGGTAGTCGTAATTGGTGACTTAATGCACCTTGACGCCGAAATTTTAATCTAATCTAGAAATGTTTTTGTTTAATGTTTTGTGTTGTCGAAGATTTTTCGCACTAATTCTTTCAATAGAATGGTTTGAATAATTGCATGACAAAAATAGATAGACCATCTATATACGCGATTTGCTCTAACAGTTAGTTCTGAATTTCTAACGTAATTTACTGACCTTTGATATTTTTAAAAAAATAGTCAGTTTTGCTTAATTCAATGTTAGTTTTGTTTTTAAATTTGTTGCATCCGACTTTCTAATAACACTATTATTTCTTAATTTTTCAGTTTGAGTAACTAGAACGGTTCTGTCGGATTTAAAAACAAGAACGGTTAAATATCTTTCCGTTTTTTTTTTTTAAATTAATTTTCTCTGCCGTTGAGAGTTATTTTTTCCTCGATCGAGTCCCTCGCGCGGTAACTTTTCGAACGTTGATGCCAATTTTGATTGGCGGACGCGCAGGATACGCCGCTGACCTTCGCCTGAATGAATTACTCTGATTATTATTTTCGATTTGATCGAGCATTTTGCTCTGCTGTATAATAACTACTACGTTCCAATTTTGTACATTATTTTGATTAACGTACCTTGTAATTGTAGCGCGAAAAAAAATAAGCAGGAAAATAAAAAAATGTGTATCTTTGTCTTTGATTTTTATTTTCAAAACTTTTTCAAGGCCATTGTGGTTTTTTTTTTTTTTCATTTTGTTAAAGTCTTGATTCCACGGGCAACGCTGTGCGCGTATTGCTAGTAAAGGATAAATATTCCACCAAATATATATTTTTTTATGTACAGTGGCGTAACTAAGGTAGTTTTTCCGCACGCTTCATCATATTTGGCTTTAAATCTATATTAGAGAAGGCCAGAAATTTCGGTAACGCTCAGGAATGTGGGCGTGGCTACGTTCCAACAGAGATTCAGACCAGATAGTCGGTCTATAAACTCGCATACGCACAGGATACTGTTTTGAGTCCGAGATTATTTAATATTAAATAAGTTATTGCTATTTGACAGGATTTTTTTTAGCTGAGTTAAGCAGTTTCTTGTCTTTTTTTTTTAATTTTACGTTGCTTCATCGACGCGGAACTCCGTTAATATCAAATAGAAGCTATACGGGAATTAATTTATCTTTTTGTAGAATTATGAAGTATGGGTCGTTTACTTTCTTTTTTATTTAATTCATCCACGCGGAACTCCGTAAGAAGAATTCTGTTGTCAGTTGGATGTTAGTATCAATTGTTTCATCAGTTCTGTTTTTCATGCTTTTTCATTTTTTAGCACTCTGCCAATTGGCATGAGATTTTTTACTACGACTTTCGTTAATAAATCTGTGACAATCAGATCTGAGATATAGTTGGCAAGCTGAAAGCACGTCTTAGACGGGCACAAATCTTCTAGTTACGGAATAAAAGCACTAATATTTTGCCTTCGTTCCGCTCCTCAAAGTTGTGCCTACCTCCTTGTTTCCTATCGCTGCGACCAGGGCGGGATTTACATATTTCTACGCCCTTGGCCAAAGCACCGAGGAGAGGGCACAAAGCACTTATGCCCTCTCCTCGGGTACATTCACTGCAACTATAGAGATAGGCAACGTATATATGCCACTAGTTTATTAAATGTGTAAGAATATGATTAAAAAACAGAGTTCCGTATGCTCTTTCCAAAATAATACCGAAATTTGTAAACGTTTTAATGTGAATTTTTTATATTCATGGGTCGATCCAGCAAAAATTGGGGCCGTTTTGCGGCCTCTTCACAAAATTCCACTTTATAAAAACGGTCCCTTCACAAAATTCCACTTCATAAAACGGCCCCTTCACAAAATTCAAAATCATAAAAACGGCCCCTTCACAAAACTCATATATTTGGTTCGATGAAACACTTTTGATATTAAACGTAAAATATAGAAATATGACTACTAAAATTGAAGTTTTTACACGATAAAAAATTTTTCACAAAAATATTTTTTTTCCACTAAAATATTTTTATTTTTCACAAAAATAATTTTTTTTTCCACTAAAATATTTTTATTTTTCACAAAAATATTTCTTTTTCACAAAAATGGGCTCTTAAAAAAACCTGGATCGACCCCTGATATTTGCGCCCATGGCCTAGGTCGTCCCTATGGGAAATCTGGACCTGGCTGCTGCAACACTGTTTATGCATCTTATTTAAAACACTGCGTGTGTGATCCCCGCTCATTGCTAGTTCTTTTAATACTTTTCATCAAAAGATATTAAATAAAGTTGTACAAAATCAAAATTATATCATCTATACACTTCTTAACGGAGAAGTATAAGGTCCTTGATGAAGAAAGCAAGCAACTATCGTCTCCAGAAGAACAACGGTCTATGTTACAAACCTTATCTAAGCACCTAAAAAAAATGGGCAGACTACAACTCATCTCGTAACTAATAAATAGTTACATGTGCTACAATAACCGCCTCTTCCAGTCCAGTATGATGGAAGTGACGGCCTGGCACAGTCAATAATATCTTCCCCGTACCCTGTCCCACTTGTAAAGAGCACCAATCCAAAATATTGTATCTCCTCCGCTGGCCCATCGATTACAATGTTGCTAAGCCCCCCCTAACCCCCCTTCTCTCGGCGAGGTCACCCCTCCCTGCGCATGCGCCGATCGATTGTGGGGGAGTGAACTGCTGCATTCAGCTGGAGATTTATTCGGTCAGGAATAGGTCATCCAAAGATCCTGCAAAACTCGATACTACTGCAGTCCCGTTTCGATTGCACCAGGACACAGGATTAGAGGGCGGAAAAGAAAAGGATATCGTGTATTTCAGGAAATCCTCTTTCTTTCTCTTCTTTTTGCGTTTCATCTGAGGGGAGAAGCAATCCCGGATAGACGAATGGAGGGGGGCGTCAAAATCTGCGAGAGGAATTTTAATTTGTTATGTCTAACAATTGATGCTTTATTCGAAAAAATCGAGCCGGGCATGTTACAACAATATCGATTTCTATCTTTTGTTGCAATTTTTTTCTTTTTTATGTTGCTAAGTGATATGATCCCCCCCCCTTAAAACTTATAATTGAATTTTGGGATTAACTGTAAACTGATGGGTGTCGAGTTATCAAAGATATATAGCATCATATTTTTTACATTAAAATAAACATTGCCACAAAATAAACACCTTTGATGTCTACAGCTGTAATAAAGCGTATAAATTGGGGACAATTGCAAAGGGGGACCAAGTACACAAAAAGCATTTTGAGGTGTAATGTTTATGCGAACATTAGAGAACCAGTGGGAGTATTCTCCCCTCGACTTTCTCGTATAAAGTTGCACAATACGGTGCGTTATTGTTATTATTATTATTATTTTGTATAGCTTCGTCATATAATGAAGAAATTCAAGTATGCATTTTGTATCTCTTCCATTTAACGTATTGGGGCTCAGAATTTAATAAAAATCTACAATTTTGATGTCAAGATAGATAACATTTTAACCCTTTAACTATGGGTATACACGACTACAGCCATGACCAACGAGATAAGCAGATTTGCTTATTTCGCAGGTGACGCTACAACGCCAAACGAAAAAAAAAGAAAGAAAAAAATCGAAGTGATGCTGTCTTTGCGAAACGGCCGCTGGGATTGAGGGGCGTAGACTTACTTACCTTGCTCAGTTGTGACTTTCTGTGACTAAGTAGATCTATGTGACTTTGACCTATGCTCTATGACTTTTCTCTGTTAAAGGAAACTAAAACCAACTCAACTCAATTAAATCTATGGAAAGGACAGCTCAATTAAATCAACAATTGTTAATAATGATTAATTAAGGACAGTTAATTAATCGATTACTCAACTGTGACTAAAGTAGTTCTATGCGACTTTGACCTATGACCTATGCTCTATGATCTTTCTCTGTTAAATGAATTAATCTGAATTAATTAATTAATCTGAAATGAATTATTAATCCGTTAAAATCCTTTTACCGCTCACAACCGATGCGTGCGCGCGCATCGGTCGCTGTGACGTCATTAAAATTCTTCGCGATTTTCACCAACTTTGCAGCTCGACTGTGACTAAACCATAATTACAAATTCTAAAATTATTTTTGCAATCTTCAATGTCTACCTTTCTCTGTTAAATGAAACTAAAACCAACTCTCTATGTTATTTGGTTGCGGATCTATAAGCGTTTAAAAATACCACGAAAAGCGTCATAATTTTTTCCTTTCCCGACACACCATTAGACCACTATGGAGAGACGCAAGTCTACGTCAAAAAGTCGATTTGAAAATAATTGCTATTTTTGTTTAAAAATTAGTAAAATAATTAAAATCATGCTTTAGAATATCACTTAGAAAAAATTTGAACTTCATTTTATTAATTTTGCGAGAAAAATTATAAAAAATGTAAATAATATCATTCAAAAATATATTGAAAGGCAATAAATCAACATCTATAAATTCCACAAGTAAATATATATAAAAGTGTAAAAGTGTGGAAATTTGATTCCAACCCCCCAGTAAAAAGTGAGAATCCCCCGCTTCACCGGTTTCTGTTGCTCTTTATTATCTTCTTATTCTAGTACCCCTATGAAGTTACAGGAAGTAACAGGGCCAAGTTTTTAGAACTTCCTAGAATTGCTAGACAAAAGAGAAAAGGTGGGGATGAAAAAGACCCAGTGCGTGTGCTGATGGGTTAATTATTGAGTTCACAGACAGACATTATTTCAAAACTTTTTGGGGGGAGGGGTAGGCGGGGGAATTGGAGAGTTCTAAAAGATAATGATTCATTAAAACCTCAAAGTCGAATTCTTTGATACTTTCCTTTCACATACTTCACATAGGAGGAAGTATGAAGGGCAAATTTGTTATAAGTAAATTGGCGGAACGGACGCATACGCACCAGAACCAAATGAAACGAACAAGAACCCCTAACGCAGTGGAGAAAAAAAACAAGCGGAACGTCATACCACGATTTCCGAAGGTCGTCCAACGCGGAAGTGGAATTAGAAGCCGGCGTGATTACCAGTAGGCCTGGGTGTAAGATAAAGAAAACGAAATTTGCAATTTGAACGCCTTTTTTTCAACCGATTGAAACAAAAATTGGACGCAAATCTACAATTAAGGTAAGAAGGCGACATACCAAATTTCATTTATCAAAGTAATTTTTTAAAGAAGTTCAAAAGTATTCGATTATACAGACACAGTCAACCCTTTGACGGATTTGGCCCAAAATTTGACGGACCTACATTCATGATGATAAAACTGTGTACCAAATTTTATCCATCTAGTTATTCAAGTTTTTGAGTTATAGTGTTCACATGAACGCGGACAGACAGACTTCCCGTAGACGGATTTTGCCCAAAATTTGATAGAAACCTACAAATTAAGTGTCAAGATCACATACCAAATTTCATCCCTGTAGTTGTAATAGTTTTCGAGTTATCGTGTTCACAGACAGACATAATTCCAAAATTGCGTTTTTCGGACTCGGGGAGGTCTAAAACATGGAGATTCGACAAAATCTCGAGTTCGAATTTTTTGACGATTACAATACTTTCTCTTCGTGAACGAGAAAGTAAAATGGCTTTTGCATATCATGAAACCAAAACACAAGTTTAAAAGCAATGTCTTGCTCAAGGTCCATAAAATGATAGAGAAGTGTCTCATTCCAAATAAAGATCCTTGCTCCTATGAACGAATCCATCTGCCAAGATTAGACTTTCAGGTAAATGCCTTCCGTCTGAGGTCCAGTAGTACATCTCCAGAATAGAAAGAATCTGTTGATTCACTGATAACAGCTGTCTGACCTTCACGTGTCTCGACTGTCTAGTGATGTTTTGAAGAGAAAAGTGAGTGGTAAGCAATGCACAATCTTCAGATGTTGAAATTCTCAATGTATTATTTTCCTCGCTCTCAGACGAGAGCAGTTTTTAAGTAGTCGAATTCTTTTTCGAAAATGAAGTATCCACTAGTAGTTCTGTGAGTAGTAGACCTCGCGCCTCCCCGAAAAAAATACCCAACTAAGATTCTTTCTTTATTGCAGTCTTTAGTGATTTTTATTCAAATGCGAATTATTTACTCAATTAACTCTTATCAGTATTCAAAAAATTACAATTAAATGTCTCGCCATCACCAAATTGACTGAAATGTTTTAATGGAACGGAGTCAAAAAATAAAAATCCTAATATATACGTCATTGTTAATGGCTTCAAGGAACATTCATGTTGAATTCCAAGAAAATCGAGCAGAGTATTTGACCGTGACTGCCTAGCATACAAATTTAGAGACTAACAGCCAACGGCCATCGTGACTCCCTAGCATACAAATTTAGAGACTAACAGGCGAAATGAGAAACAGTCGAGGTTAAAACAGCACCTAGCCTGTACTCAGTCAATAAAAAGTAATAATATAATTAATATTATTGGAAACGAACCATAATTGTAAAATATAGATATTAATTTTCTGAAGGCACAAAAGTTTAAATATTAATGGATTGGATTTTCTCGGAAGAAGTATTAATTAATAGATTGGACTTTCGGAAAAAGTGGATTAGGGAAGTATTAATTAATGGATTGATTTTCGGAAGAAGTATTAATTAATGGATTGGATTTTCGGAAGAAGTATTAATTAGGATTGGACTTTCGAAAAAACTATTAATTAACGGATTGGATTTCGGAAGAAGTAATTAATGAATTGGATTTTCGGAAGAAGTATTAATTAATGGATTGGTTTTCGGAAGAAGTATTAATTAATGGATTGATTTTCGGAAGAAGTATTAATTAATGGATTGGATTTTCGGGAACAAGTATTAATTAATGGATTGGATTTTCGGAAGAAGTATTAATTATCCATTACTGTGATCAGTGTTTAATTTCTATATCGGGGCTTCTTTAAATTTAAAATCGCGCCCCAAATTGAGGTGTGTAGAACAATTCTGGAAGAATTCTTCAATAAAGTGAAAGAGTAAACTCCCCAGTTTACACTTTCAGATTATTTAATATCTGTAAGAAAATAGTTAAGAAAATCACCATGATTTAAAACATCCCACTAAATCTTGCTGTAGTTTAAAGTTAAATATATTTTTAACGTAGGACTACGTCTCTCCTATTGGGGCCTTGGGAAGGAATTTGATTCATACGCCAAAACATACAGAAAACGTTGTATGGGAAATCCTCTATATCTCGGTGACAGCATATGTTAAAATATAACTATTCTTATTTTAGAGATAAAGGGTAAACAACAGAAGTTACAAAAAAATTGAAAATCGGAATTTAGTTCAGCGACTACTGAGTCGCTAAGCAAAAATACGCGTGAATTGGTGACGCGATCCTCTATATCTAGGTAACTACATATTTAAAACATAACTAATGTCTTATTTTAGAGATAAAGTGTAACGTAACAACGAAGTTAAAAAAATTATTAAATTATGTAGTTTTTTCATATCATCCACCGATCCTATACAGAAGTGTGTAACACATCCCGCACCAAAACAAAAGAATTGACATTGTGATATATTTAATTAAGAAATAAAACAATTTTTCATTGCAACCTTAGTTTCATTTTATTTCGAATTTTTCCATACATTAGTATTTCAGAGAACAAAAGAGAATTGAGAGTAACTTCAGGAAACAAAAGATAATTCGAGAGTAACTTGAGAAACAAAGTATCAAACGAGTAACTTCGAGAAACAAAAAAGAGTATCGCGAGTAAAGAGAATCGAGAAACAAAAAGATAATCTCGAGTAACAAAGAGAAACCGAGAAACTTCGAGAAACAAAAGGTCACCTTGAGTAAAGTAGTCTTACTCGCGACATTTACATCAGCGGCTGTTTGGGAAAGACAGCCTCCCATCATTTTTTTTATGTCTCATTAATTGGCGCTTACATTTCTATATTTATTTTCCAATTATCAATTTCAGATTGAAATGGGTTCGAAACAATTCTTCCAATTGAAGAGACTCAAGTAGAAAAAAGCTTGAAAAACCTAGAACTCAAACCGACAAATTAATATTTTCATCAAAATTAATTTTCAAATCTCATTAATTGAAATTATTTATCTTTTTGAAGTAGTATATATTTAAACTGCTATTAAATGTGATATTTAAAATTACAATGTTTGGTTATTCTAATTTATTTCAAAATTTAATTTAGAATTCTTATCACATTTTAATCTTTCAAGAACTTCTAACAAATACAACTTTTGGCAACGTATCCGAAACACGCACTTTATCAACTTATCTAAGATGCGCATTTCAATCAGCTTATCATAAGATAATACTCTTTCGTCAAGTGACGTTGTAAACAATCAAAATACATGTTAAATCAAGATTTCACCAGTTTAAAATAAAAATTAATCTATGCAAGTAATCTAGAAAATGAAATCTTTAATTAAATAACATTTTTACTGAGTTCTTGTTGCGCAATTATATTTAACTCAGTTTGCTTTAAATTTAAACTCAATTACTGAACTAACAAAAATATGATTTAGATCTAAAACTAATTTAAATACAGTTGTCACAGAATTAAATTATACCGTTAATGAATATAGGGCGTATCCATTTTTCTGAAAAGCTCAGAATAAACACTATTAAAAAAAGTGAAAAACTAACACCTACTTTTTACTCGAACATAATTTGGGGAAAGCCATAAACACCTATTACTCTTGTCATGAAGTATTCAAAACACGATTTCCTAAAAAAATGCTTTTAAAATTCATGTCATTTTGTATAAAATAAAAACAGCTTTGAAAAAACTGCAAAACGAATTGTTATAACATTTTTAAAGTAATGGAAAGCAAATATTGATGCTTTTAACATAAACTGGATGTTTTTCAAAGGAAACCGCCTACGCATATCTCTACTTCAACAATGAATCCCTTGCTATTTAGATACCAAACAAAATGCATAATAATAGCAAATAGAAGCTGAGCCAGGAAGAAAATTGCAGTTATTTCTTCTACATAGGGTTCTTAATTGAAATAAATAGCAACCATGTTCCCCTGTAATCTCAGAAATTTCAGGATGCGAAATAAAAGATTACTTCTAATCTTTCTGCTGCTAATAGTGTTTTGCATTACGTAAAAAAGCATGATTATTACTTTAGTTGAAGGAAACAAGAACTTGGAAAAAAAAAAGATTTTCGGTAAAAAATGAGATAAATCCTTGCCTTGTTTTTATCTAAACAAAATCTTTCTACCATCTTATCCGCTGAGAAAAGAACTCAGGAGAGAAGGGAAAAAAAGAATAAAAATAAGTAAGTAGATGGAACAGAAAAACAATTTCTTCATTTTAAAACCTACCTTTTTCCTTTCTTTTTTCGTTGAAATTTCTTTTTGATTTTTTTTTTTAGATGTTGAACACGTTAGAGATGTTTTTCCTACTCCCCCCTTCCATTATGTAAGGATTTTTCCAACCCTCCGTCATTTGCGAGGTCCTATTCTAAGCCTTCTTTTCGGAACTTTTATTTAAAAACTTAGAATTTTTTTTATCGTTTGCTTTCTTTCACAGAACTGCAACTGTAATGATAGTTGATCACTTCGTATTATTGTTGAAAAAGAAAAGTTCGCCTCTCTCTACTGAAGGACCTCGGTTTTTTTTTGTTTGTTTGTTATTTCTTCTTTATAAAAAGAGAAAAAAAGAAAGAATTGTGTCATACAGGATTCCAATTATAGTATTTTAGCGCGAAATTACAACATCTTACGCGTTTATAGTGTCTTTAATTGGCTACTTTTCTCACAGACGTAAAAACAAACAAATAATTAGGGTGTCATCATTTCCCGCTGGTATATAATCTCAGTTTGAAATTTTTTTTCTGTTTTATTTATTTCGGTTTAAGAGTATAATTTGTTTCGCATACGCGAATTTTCTTCCTACGAATTCGTTTCGATTTACTGGTCACATGATCGAAAAACAGAGAATATAGCTATAATAATAAAGCACCATCAACACATTTTTTTTCTATGAGCTGGATAAAATAAACACCATCACATTATTTTTTTAAAGCAATATTTATATGAATTAAACTCTTTCATCATAAAAAAAAATAACCACTAGTGAAGTGGTGACAGGGTTGCTATATTGGCCTTTTTATTGCCAAATTATGGAAATTTGACCTTTTTCAAAGCCTTGGCGTTAGGAATTTTCATTTGGCCTTAAATTCGTTTTTGGCCTTATTTTCGTTAATGACTTTTAGAACAATTTTTAATTACTTATTTTATTGTTTTTTAAATAAATTTTTGATTTTACACATTTCAAATGATATATAATGAGCTGTCAAATGAAATAGCTCCTGAATAGAAGAAGAATGTTTTAAATTTCTTTCACTAAAATTTTAGTTTAATAATAGAGCATTGAACATATGCCTATGAAGTGGGACTCGTTTTCATGAAGGATAGCCTTTTCTCTAATAGAAAATGAGGTTTTCAATCAATTTGTCAAAATTGGTCTTTTTTGGCCTTATTTTTAAGAAAGTTTGGCCTTATTTTACTACTATGATCTGCCAACACTAAGGGGTGGGGAACTTATGACCTTGTCTGTAATACAATAGTAATTACAGAACAATAACCTTTTAGATTCTGCCCGTGCGGCTTTTTGCCCAAATGCAGAAATTAATGAGGCCTTTCAGTGTAAATAGGTTCCCAACCCCTGCGCTAGTAGTTATTTATTGCTAAAAGGATATTTTTAGGCATAAGTATTTTTTTCATCAACAGAAATTTAAAGAAAACTAAAATATTTTAAAATCTTTAAATCTACAAACATTACGATTACTCTAGTAGTCATTTTGTCAGGCTAACAAATGAATAATATACTTCGTAGTATGCTGTGAAAAGATACTCGAATAGCCAGAAAAGCAACTTCTAAAAAAATTTGGAATTAAACGGGAAAGTAACCTTCTAAGCATATGCAAGAGGATTAACTTTTATTTTAATAATTGAGTTTTTGCTTTAGAATAGAATGCAGAGTAATTTTAGTGAAACACACACACAGATAGTAAGCAGCAGCAGTAGTGGCTATCTCACGAGGATTATCGCAGGAATCTCCAACTTCATTGCTTGTTGTCTAAATCAAAAACTCACTAGGCTTTCAAAGATGAGATTGTAAGGTACAGCTTTGATATAAGGCATCACTGGCGATATTTCGTTATTTCGGCGACTTTCTGGTTAAAGTTAATTTTAAGGTACGGAAATTTTCATTTTTTGGAATTTTTTTTTCAAAAAAAAAAACACCTAGATTTGTAACATTCAATAAAAAGGCGAAGCTACGAGGTTCTTGCTTTGTTGTCATTTTCGGGAAATTTGCCCGGAATGCGTACGCAAGAGAACACTAAAATGTTCAACAAAACAGTCGCCATGTTTGATTAGGTAACACAACCGACGCCATGTATGTTTACGTAACAAAAGAGTCGCCTAAATAACGAAATATCGCCAGTGATGACGTATATCAAAACTGTTCTGATTATAATATACTTGGTGAATCAGGAAAAGTCTCGATCTTAACTGAAAACCCGTACATTTGCAATCATTGACTATCGGTTTTAAAAGTTTGTCTTCCTGGTTTATGACGTCAAATTTGGTGGGAAATCCTCAAATGTCGCTAAGTGCGTTTCATCGTCATTATTATTATTTTGTCTCCATGTTACGGAAATGCCAAGTTCTGGAACATCTCTGCAAAAATCATATAAAATCGGCAGGCCATATTAGGTAGCGACTATATTGCCAGGTGCAAGAAAATAACTATAATAAAATAAATAAATAAGAGTTGGGG
>BGPR01006527.1:17394-50758 GCA_013235015.1 Araneus ventricosus
TAATGACAGTTCAGCACTTTGATATCTAACAGCACAAACAGTCAGCAAATAACTAGTAACGACAATAGCAGCTCAGCTCACCAGCTGATTAGCTCACACAGCGGATAGAACTCCGAAGACGTTCGCGCTTCAAAGCGAAGTAACCAGTCGATCAAAGACACTACCGTGATCCAAACGCGGTCTTATATACTCTCCCCGATAGGCCGTGACGTCACATAGAATTTTCAGGAAAAACCTGGATCTCGGCCCCTAATAGAAATATCGAGAAAAGGGTTGCATTTTCGGGAATCATCTATTTGTCGCCAAGGTCATGCGTGCCATAAGAGTCGCTGAGGTCACTCCATGCTTCACCTTGTAAAACTCTCTTCCCAACCATAAGACTTGCATTGCTGGGAAGCGACTTTCCATGACTGTAACAATATGCAGCATGGGCTTTTTGAACCTCAGTGTATTTTTAGTGCTTTTGTAATTCCGTGTTTTCGTTTTAAAACATTTTTATAACTAATATGGTTTTGAGCTTTGAACTGTCTCTGCAGTTACTTTTTTTTCTTTGTGTTTTAATTCACTTTGTGGCTTGTGTTCTTAGTATGTTTTTGATCATGCACTTTGTAAATGGAATCATCTCTGTAGTGTGCTTTCTTTCAATAAATAAATCGTTTGAATAAATAAATAATTATGTCTTTCCTTTCAGACTGAAACTATTTTCTCTGATAGGATATTTTCGTCGTTCCATACAGTAAATTCTTTTTCTCATACAATTTGTTTCTTTGATAAAATTTTAATAGCATTACCATTTAATAATTGCATTTTAAAACAAGATAGCTATCGACTGCACAATTACCTGACAATTTGGACTCTTGAAGAGAAATTACCTTTTATTCATTTTAGAAAGATATCAAATTTCTAAAATTGATGTCTTTTCTCCATTTTTCATAATGAGAGCTAAATTACCACAGTATTATCTCTTTTACATTAAAAAATTCGACGGGAGGCTGTCTCTGCGAAACGGCCACTGGGATTGAGGGGCGTAGACTTACTTACCTTATTCAACTGTGACTTTCTGTGGCCAAAGTTGTTCTATGAGACTAAAGTAGCTCTAAGTGACTTTGACCTATGCTCCAAGACCTTTCTCTGTTAAATGAAACTAAAACCAATTCAACTCAATTAAATCGATGGAAAGGACAGCTAAATTAAATCAACAATTGTTAATAATAATTAATTAAGGACAGTTAATTAATCGATTACTCAACTGTGACTTTCTGTGACTAAAGTAGCTCTATGTAACTTTGACCTATGGCCTATGCTCTATGACCTTTCTCTATTAAATGAATTAATCTGAATAAATTAATTAATTTGAAATGTATTAATTATTAATCTGTTAAAATCCAGTTAATATACCGCTCACAACCGATGCGTGCGCGCATCGGCCGCTGTGACGTCATCAAAATTCTTCGGGATTTTCACCAACTTTGCAACTCGGCTGTGACTAAACCATAATCACAAATTCTAAAATTGTTTTTGCAATCTTCAATGTCTACCTTTCTGTGTTAAATGAAACTAAAACTAACTCTCTCTGTTACTTACTTGCGGAGCTATAAGCGTTTAAAAATACCACGAAAAGCGCCATATTTTTTCCCTTTCCTGACACAGCATTAGACCACTATGGAGAGACGCAAATCGACGTCAAAAATAAGAAGCAAAATGAGACTGCAATTGGCTACAGTTAAAGCTACATCTCAGCCTCCATTTACATAATTGCGGGAATAAAAGGCAATCGATCTTTCAAATAAACTGCTGGCAAGGAAATAAAATTGAAAATAGAAAATAAAACGCATATGGCCACACAATGGTTATTTATTGGTAGAAAATTGCTTCGAATTTGTTTTAAAGACGATAACAAACTTACAAAACTGCATCAGAAAAAACATTTTTAGAGTTACGTCTGCGTGCATATTAGTCGAAACTATTAGTCGAAAATACAAAGATTAGATGGATGAAATTAAGCGGGAGGTCTTTATACCAAAATTGTAGACCTATATCAAAATTTGGACTGAATCTGTCGAAGAGAAGATGCACTGTTACTGACTCATAATCGATTTTTGAAAACTATCCCATGAAATAACAAGGGCTGTATTTACAAAGATTTTCTTTAACATGCGGGTTGCTATTCCCGTTGAATGAAAATATGAGGTATATTGCTACGAAAATCGTCTGGAGGGTTAGCGGTAAATGTAGTCCAACAAGCTGGATAATGGAAAATTATTCTTTATTCCACGAATATTCCAAAAAACTCGAAGCACAAGTAACAAGAAAAAAACAGCACTTGTATAAATTAGCAACACAAGCAGACAACAAATCACTAATAATAACAGAAATAGCACTATCAATAACTGACCAACTCGCACTGCGAATTGAACTCCAAAGAAATTCTAACTCGTTTGGGCACCTCGCGGTATATATAGCTTTCCGACAGGGCGTGACGTCACAATGAATTCTCTAGAAGGACATCTATATCTCAGTTCCTAAGAGGGATAGAGCAATAATTCTTTATTTTTCTAGAACCTTCATTTGGTCTCCAAAGTCGCCAAATTTGCCGCGAAGGTCAGGAGGGCATTGGCTGGTATTAAATAAGAATATCTGTAAATCTCTCTTTCCAACCGTAAGACTAACATGGCAGGAAAATTGTTTTTACAGATTCCTAACGATATTTTTAATTTTTGCCCATTTCCACTTACAACAAAGGAAAATATATAAGGTTATATTAGAGGAAAGAACACTCCTGTTTTTCTATTTTTTGTTTCTTTGTTGTTCTTATTATTTCAGATATGAAACATTTGCTTTTACAAAATGTAATATTTTATTAAAATTCACAATAATTTTTAGCTACAAATTCCCCATTTGTTATGCTGATCGTTATGAAGAACTGCGAATTTTCTGTTTCAATCTCATTTACGTGCTAGTAAAATGAGCCCATTATGTTAACTATTATAGCACTTTCTTTCAAAATAAAATAGCATTAAGTTTCAGAATTTCTTATTTCATCGCTGTAGTAAGTTAGCACTTTCTTTATTAGATTATTAAGCTCTCCATAACATCCCTTGATGGAATTTTTAAAGTGAGCAGTTTTTGGAATCTAGAATTATAAAGCATGCATTTCGA
Source organism: Araneus ventricosus (assembly GCA_013235015.1). Lineage (NCBI taxonomy): Eukaryota > Metazoa > Arthropoda > Arachnida > Araneae > Araneidae > Araneus > Araneus ventricosus. The sequence continues at coordinate 20,554 of BGPR01006527.1, forward strand.
ACGTTTCTTCTCATTTGATATTCCAACCTTATTTCTAGAATGCGTAGGAAAAGAACGCACTGTTTCAACATTCATGAGACTAGCTTTATTATACAAGCAGCGGTACAAAATTTGCAACATTTCACATTAGTTAACAATTCTTTTGTCGTTCTGTTCTTTTATGTAAAGAAGACCTCAATTCTGAAAGCAAGTAATGCTAGAATTTTAAAGTAACATTATTTATATATAAAAAAAGGAGTTTGCTCAAAAATTATACTTTAAAATGGATGCGCCATAACGACAAAAAGGAAATTCTATATTCATGATTCTTATTTCCAAGTACTACTCTGGCAAAGCGCGCCAAACGACCATCTCGAAAAAATTCTATCCTTTTTGATGAAAAAGTACATTTTTGGTGAGGAAGGGAACAATTCAGTTTTCACCGTTGCCAGTTTCCAGCCGTTGCGTTCTACAAAGTGGCATTATCCGTACTGCGCGCAGTACAGTGGAGGCATTCTCTCCTTCAAGATTACGATGGGGTAATAGAAGGCAGTCTAGCGGGAAATTCGCCGTTTAAATTCTTCCCGGGAGTTCTAAGAGAAAGCTCTGAAAAGTGGAAAGTTCCTAGTTTTTATGAGCTTCAATCTCAAGATAAAGTGGTAGCCATTTGGAAAGCCTAAGTGGAACCATTTCCTGCAGAAAAACAACTTGAACGATAGCTGTATTATGCCTCCTTCTTGGAAATATCCATTTTCATGGGGTGTTTTCCCCATGAGTGTAACTATTATACATTTTAGATCGTTATATCATTTTCTGCTCGTTGAAAAACACTTCTTGAATTGCCTGCACCAAATGCTTTTCGGGGCGCTTTATGCCTGTATTTGAATTGTGTCTTTGGATTCTTCCAATAAATTTTGAAAATGCTGTATCCGTGTAAAATAACAACAAAAATACTCGATATTTTTCGGTAAATAGACTTTTTCTGAGATGGCTGGCTATTTTCCACAGAGATCTGTCGAAGAAGGGATTGGATTACTTCCATGCCCTTTCTGCTTTCAAAATTATAGCAGTCGTAAGAGAATATGTGGAACAATCTCGCTTTAAACTGGCTGATATTCCAGAAGGATTCTTTTAATTTTATTTGATGCTAGATTAGCATTCCGTTTTGAAAATACACGAGGGCTAGTTTGGAACAGACGAAAGAGGTCGAGAAAGATGACGAGGACGACACCTGAGAAATCATCCCCCCTCCAAACTTTCACACAACACCAACAGGACAACATTTGACTCGTCGTAGATTTATCTTACACCAAGCTAGCATACAGAAGGCTCTTTTGTTGAACTCTTGCCCCACCGTTGCTGATGTCCAAACTTTGCCACCAACCCACCCTGGTAAAAGAATTCTTTGAAGGGACGGTTATCGAAGCTTTCCAGGACTCATCAAATGTTCTAAATTGCAGATTTTCTTTTCTTTTGAGAACATGCAAATTTTGTGAAATATGTTTTTCTTGTATTTCTTGTTTAGGGAAGCATATTGTTACAAAAAAAATGTAATGTAGCTTCCCTGCCTTGTTAGTCCTATGGTTGGGAAGAGAGATTTACAGGGATTCGTATCGGGTGGAAGACAACGACCCTATAGCTGTTTATGATCAGGAGATTAGAACCTTGAAGTTATCAATCATTCTGCCGGTCTACGTTATGCCTGTTGTGCTGGATTTGGAATCATATTGTGGCAACTTCGTCATGCTCCGGAGATACTGCCGAATGGGATATATAGAGAAGCTTGGACAAGAACTCACCATCTTGATTTATTATTTTATTTTCAGATTGCCTCCTTCTTGTTACTACAGGTCAACTTCAGTATCTTCGGTGACTGCGGTCCATTTTGATGTCTCGGAGTCTATGCGACCTCCATGTCCAGAAGATCACCATCTTATTGCTATGGTATTTTAATTTAAGGTAGCTGTTTCTGTTTGTAAATAAATCTTTTAATCATCCAGCAGCATCCTCTGATTTTATGGGGTCAGATCATACACCAAGACCCACACCCCGACCTTGGCGACAAAATGAAGATTCCTGAATCTTCAAGAATTATGGTCCTATCTCTCATAGGAACCGAGATCTTGATTTTTCCAGAGAATTTCATGTGACGAAACGCCCTGCTGGGAGAGCTATAATACCGGGAGGTATTATAGCTCTCCCAGCAGGGAGAGGACAGACAGACACACACAGAGACAGACAGACACCCTTTGGACCAGACAGACACACACAGAGACAGACAGACATAATTCCAAAATTGTGTTTTTCGGAATCAGGGAGGTCTAAAACGTGGAGATTCGTCAAAATCTCGAGTTCGAATTTTTTGACGATTACAATACTTTCTCTTTGTATACTTCGTATACGAGAAAGTAAAAACTGTACGTGTTACAGCTTCTTAACAATTATTTTTGGATTCTACGCTACGGAATTAGTTGAAAATAGTTAATTTCATTTCTGTTACACTAAAATAATTTTTTTTCGTAGACCAGTGTTAATAGTGTTGGTATGATTAACTTTATTTATTTTGATGTACCGACCAGAACTTTCAGAAATAAGAGCCTGTTTCAGAAATTTAAATGCATTAATAATTCCTCTTTAAATAAATTTCATAAATTTTTTAATAAGTTTTCTGAAGACCTTGATTTTTTTAGCATGCCCTTTAATGATTTAAGATTAACTGCCTACAACTTCTATGGTCTTAATATGATTTTTAAATGTTTTTAAGAGTAAATTTTTACAATTTTATAAATTTGAAATATGTCTTTTAGTGTTTTTAAGACTCAATATTAGCAACTTTCAAATTCTTAGTTTGATTGATATTCTTTTTGCGACATGCAACACTGGAATTTGCGTTTCTGAAGTATGCATTTTCTTTAAATAAATTGATAAAACGCCTCCATTAAATGTACAGAAAAAAATGTAAGTCGCATTTTCTTGGATTGTTTCGTAACTTAAATTGGTTTTATTCGTATTCTTATCTAAAAATATTTTTGATCATAATAAAAAAAAATTTGGTTTTCCTTTTCAATGGTCTTCGAGATTTCAGCATTTTCAAGAAACTTGGCAACATTTCAAAGATAAAGTTCGCGTGCGTTAATAGGAATTTAATATTCAACTCAAAAATAACAGATATCAGATTCTATTATTTTTGATTTAATACGCGACAACAGCCAGTTCCATAGTTTAAATTTTGAAAAGCAAATCTGTTTCTTTCCTTATCAAGCAAACAATGGATTCTTTTTCGGAAGAAACTTATGTGAAAATAGAAGATGAACCTATCCCAAGCACATCAACTGACGACCTCAATGCACTTCAAAGGAATCGCAAAAGAAAACAGCGACGTAAAGAATTGAGCTTCAAACCTTATATTTTACGAGTGAAAAAGATAAAAACTCCAGACTTGAAGCTTTCATCCAACGCTCTGGAAGATCTGGATAATTTAATATCGGACGTTTATCAGTTGTATTGCTCCGAGTTGAAACGACTGACCAGTCTCGCCAAAAAGAAAACCTTGCCTACCAAAGAGGTGGAAACTGCGACAAAGCTTTGCATTCCAGGAATACGAAAAGACAACGCAATGAACTTTGGAAGAGATTGCGTCAACTTTCAGGATTTAGATTTAAAATAAAATCCAATGCAGTCTGAATGAAGTATTTTTTAGAACTCAAAATTTACCGAAAGCTTTTTATTTGAAAAGTAATTGCAAGCTTTAAATTCTGTACGAAGTACACCTGGGATTAAAATTTTAATATTCAAATCAAATTTATTGTATTTTTCTTCTAATCAAACTAAACTAATGTAGTGTGTGTCGAAATCTACTTTTCGGTAAGGTCTCTAGAATAGCAACCCAAAGAATCAAGTCGATTATGTTAAAAAATGTTGAACTTTTATAGTAACCGCCATTTCGCTTGCTTGGCGACTTGTCATCACTTAGCCATGAACGAATCTTTAGCAATCTACCATAATGTAGATTTCAGCTGTAGAGTCTAATGGTTCAATTTCAAAAATAACTTTTTTTCGATAAAAATGGAGTTTATGGTAAATATTCGTTAGCATCTTGGTTGAAATCTAGAAGTTGGTACACACTCTTAAAATGGCGCCAATTTTCCCAAAGCTAATGCAAGTATTACTTTCATTAGCTTTGGCGACGTGGCGTTAATGAAGTACAGCCGTCAAGTTATTGCTTAGGCGACTTGGCGGCGTTTTAAGAGTGTGTAATAACTTCTAGATTTCAACCAGCGATAAATTTGGAAATTATAACTTAATGTCTACCTCATATAAATGGATTTAAATGGTGGTTACCAGAATTAACAAATTATTTAACGATTTCTGAATAGCAACGTGTTATATTGGGATCAATAAAATGGCTCTATATATTGTAGTTGTTAAATAGACGCGTATCAGAACTCTGCTCTGATTTAAGCAAAAAGTTTTTATCGAAATATAAGCTATTGATAACTTATTGGGTACAGCATCGATATACGGCATCACTGGCGATAATTTTGTTTTGGCGACTTTTTTCAACAGCTTCAATATAGGACTCCATTGGCGATATTTTGTTTTGACGGCTTTTTTCAACAGCTTTAATATAGGACTCCATTGGCGATAATTTTGTTTAGGCGACTTTTTTCAACAGCTTTAATATAGGACTCCATTGGCGATATTTTGTTTTGGCGACTTAACGATACGATGTTCGGTAAGGCGACAAAAAGTCGCCAATACAAGATTATCGCCAGCGATGCCGTACATCGAAGCTGTTCCACATATTGTCTTTTTCTTTCTGAACAAAAGTTTCGATCGAAACAAACGATTTAAAATCTAAAATCATTTTTAATCTGTTTGAATTTAAATTCAGTTCCAGTGCGTGCATTCAACTTAAAACCTCATACTATTAGGAACAAAAGAAAAATAATAATGACGGGAAAAAAAATCATCAAATTACTACTTAAAGTAAACTTAGCACAGATGTGACATAATCGCATTTTCTTGGATTGTTTCGTAACTTAATTTGGTTTTATTCGTATTAATTTTATTGTTTAGGCAGGTACTTGGCGGTATTTCTTTTTACTAAGGTAAAATCTGGCTAAAACTGGTTTATACTATATCTGTTCTTAATTTTATTGAACTATGCAAAAAGCAATGGATTCAATTCATGCTCAAGTAATGCGCATCAACTGCGCATGCCAATTTCATTTTGAAATCAGTTTGCGAATCTTTAAATTGCTGTATGTAACATATCGTTGGATAACTTGTAATGAGATGATAGAGATACATATATTTTTTGTCATACCACTGCGACGTCAGGTAAATTGACACCATTGGGGTTTTTTGTTTTGGTTTTTTGCCCCTTCATAGCCAATATTGAGTAGCGCCATAAAACCTCTTATTCATTTATTCATTTAAATAATTTTTGTGTGTTCACTTCCATTATTGACAGTATCATATGCAAAACATTACATTTTTACATAGCTAAAATTGTTTTTGAAGCGTTAGATTGAAAATAAACAGCATTTGTTACATGTGTGGTGTCTTGGCCTATGGGCGACCAAGTGTGAACAAATAAGAGCAATGCTTAGGTTGACCTAAGTACTTTATTACACACACAGCTATAATTTAAATAGACATAAGAAATCTGGACTAAATGATTATAAACACAGTTCGTTCGTTTGAGTTTAAAAGTTCGATGGAGTCAGAGTTCCAAAAGAGAGATGGAGATCCAGACTAATTTCCCTATCCGGCTGATAGCCTAAGCACGAGACTACAAGGAGTGCTCGAAATTCGAAAAGCAGAGATTTCGGAAATAATTGCTGATTTTCAGCGTTCGATGCCTAATTCCGAATAAACTCGGGACTTTAATTCAGAGCTGGTCACACAGTTCTTTCGCACCGCCGGAGACTGAAACGCCGTTTCCAGCCTCCCTAATTCGGTTCTTCACCGCTCTCCTCGTTCCAACTCCAACACCCCCGTTTTTGTCCCTACCTCAAGGGGTGGAGCTCCGCCTTCCTTTCACTCCACTTGACAATCGGACTCCCGGGCGACCAACAACTAAACTTCCATGTACCCAATGGTCAATTCCGATCGTGGGATGGTTCCTGAGTTTCATAACCACAGGAGCTATACAGGTGTGACATGAAAGAAAACCGCTAATCTCCTGATAGCCGATACAAATGCGCTCTCTGACAGATATTTATTTCTGTGCATTGAGGTCGCTCTCCGCTTGCAGCTATTACCTTCGCGAATGTCTTCTTAATGACCATCAGGTGTAGTTGGCTTGCGGTTTGCGGTTGAAGTGAAAGATACTCGACTCTTTTCTCGTGGGAAAGAAAAACATCAGACATGATAACCGATAAAAACTATTGGTACAGCTTTGATATACGACATCAATGGCGATAATCCTGTATTGGCGAATTTTTGTCGCCTAACCGAACATCGTATCGTTAAGTCGCCGAAACAAAATATCGCCAATGGAGTCCTATATTGAAGCTGTTGAAGAAAGTCGCCAAAACAAAATTATCGCCAAAACAGAATATCGTCAATGGAGTCCTATATTGAAGCTGTTGAAAAAAGTCGCCAAAACAAAATATCGCCAATGGAGTCCTATATCGAAGCTGTTCCAAACTATTTAAGGTTTGTAACAGAAATTATTATAATAAGTATTTTAAATCCTATTCTTCGCATTATCATCTACCACTAAATTGACAGCACAATTTTCACTAGATTGAAAGCAAACTCGTGTAGCAATAACAACTTCATCAGTTTTTCGTAATTTTCGGGAACACTGGGTTTACACATGGATGACAAACCGGCAGAAGACGTCAAAAACCGATCAGTCCAAAGGTCTAGTCATTTTATACATTAATAACTAATGACAGCATGAGCCATACAACGGAAATTAATAATATTCAAAGCAATTGAGTTACGGAATTTCCACTATGTATTAAAATAAAGTGACTTTGTTCCATATATAGTAAAAGCTGGGAGAGATAATTTTTCGCAAGTCAATCATCTAAAAATTAAATCTAGTTAACATTTTTTTTAAAATATAAGCTAATTATTTCTAATGGGAGTTTTTCTAAATTTTCTTTGAAAAATGCTCTCTAAATAGTGAAATATCATAGTAAAGAAAAAAAGAAGAATTTGAATTGCTCCCATTTTGTAAACACTTGTTCTTTCGTTGATGAAAAGATATTTTTCGAATTGTAAAAAGTTTTAACGTTCTGTTTTTCTTAATAAAAACGTATCTGGTTATTTTTCCCGATTATTTTTGAAAACTTTATTTTTTCAGAACTACATTTTCAGAGTACTTAATATGGTAAAGAGGTAATGTTTGTTCTCATTTGAGAAGGTTTTGGTGGCATAATAATCCGACAGTTATGAAAGAATTGTAATACATTAATTTGTTTTGAGAGCGGCAAAAATCGTTTTCAGTTAGCTTGTTGTTTTAAAAGTAAATAGATCAATTTAAAGATATAATTTTTTTTCAGATATTTGCCAGGAAATATCTATATATTTTAAGAGACTTGGGGAGTTTATGAAATTCATCAAAGAAAAGTTTAGAAACACCAATCAATTATATTATGTGCAAACATTATATTGATTTAGGACAGTCGATACTTTTCACATTGAGACTGTAATTAAGTTTTCCCGTTTTCCATTAGCTCTTTAATTACTACCTAATTTATTTACAGTCGTTTTTTGTTTACATAGTATCAGCTTTCGTTAGTATAGTTAAAGTAATTCTGAAGAATTTTTGAGATCGTAAGTTTTACTTTAGTTATTTTCGAATTACTTTTTATTTTTTAATAATTTAGTTAATAAATATGCATCTCTATGTTAGAAAAACATTTTATACATGAAAGAACACAGTAAGCACTATGGTATAGGCGTACATATTTCCTGTCGGATTTTTAGAATACATTTTTTTAAGAACCCGGGACTCTTGAGTAGAAATTTGAAAAATGTCTTCGTAAGAATATCATCTCTTTTGCTTTATAAAAGTGAACAACCGCAAATTTTATGAAAACGATAATTATCAACTCAACGTAAAAATAATGTACGAAATTAGTAGGCGCATGTGCAGATCAACTTTTAGTGGAAAGCTTAGTTGATATATGCGCAGTAGGATTTGTCATGTGACTATGAAGTCGCATGAATCGATTCGTGCATAAGACTTGGCCATAAAGATTCTTCTTGATTATGATTAAAATGGGTTGATAATCAAATAACTTATAATGACAAATTTCAATTCGGTGTTTTTGATGGTCACCACTTGATCAAACATATCATATAGTGATCAAATTTTTTGAATTGTTAGATAGTTAGGTCGGGGTCGAACATTGTAAACGACTTAAGCATCAAAGTAGTATCAATCGCAATTCACGTTGCCACAAGTTGATCAGAAATTCGCTTCAGACCATTTTTACTTATTTTATGTTATTTATTTATTATTGCTAATTATGTCTTTATATTTAACAGATTGAAACTATTTTCTATGATAGAATATTCAGACGTCACATACAATAAATTTTTCCTCATACAATTTCTTTCTTCGATAAAATTTTAATAGCATTATCATTTAATAATTGCATTTCAAAACGAGATATCTATTCTCTGCTCAATTACCGAAAAATTTGTGTTTTGGAAGAGAAAATTACCCTTTATTCATTTAGACAGATATCAAATTTCTAAAATTGACGTCTTTTCCCTATTTTTCATAATGAGAAATAAATCACCACTGTATTATATCTTATCTCTTCCTCGTAAAAAATAAGAAGCAAAATGATTGGGGCTGTAGTTAAGGCAAAATCTCAATCTCCAGTTACATAATTGCGGGAATAAACGGCAATCGATCTTTCAAATAATGCCAGACATTTCCTTGCCAACATCTTTCAAATAAACTGTTGGCAAGGGAATGAAATTGAAGATCGAAAATACTAAATGTTTACGATGTAGCTCATGTAGCTTAAAAAGTATATTTCTAAAGGGCATAAATTCGAAGGAATCATATTTCTTCATGAAGAATGTTTATTATATATGCATTTCAATAGAGAGTGACGGATATAAAGGTTATAACCATGAAACAGACAAGCAAAGTCATAGTGACTCCCCTACCCATACTCTAAATGAGATAGAATCACGGCAGAAAGGAGGGAGCCTCCTCCTAATTACAGACCTTAAGCCACTTGAAGAAGAGGCGCCGCGCCGCACCGTCCGAGTAGGGCTTGCCGTCACCAGTTCTGCAGGTAATTTTTCAAACCCTATGAATGAAACTTACCACACGTGTGAGTCAAATTGAACCTATGGAAAAGGTACAGGAGTCATCCGTAGAATTTTCTGTTAACAAATTATTTAAAACAGTGGCGAATTCAGGATTCGGGTCGGGGGGGGTTGAGGTATAAAAAGTTTTTATCGTCGTGACGAATGTCAAATCTTATGGCTTATGTAAGCCAAAACACTTTAACTTTACTCACCTGACAATAAGAATCGTAAAGAACACTGCAATATACTTTCGATAATTTAACAAAAAAACACAATGAAATAACTAGCAAAAACATGTTTTTGACCGTGTCATTGTTACAAATACGAGTGGAATGTCTACAAAAGTGGGAAAACTTTCGAGCCTGTCAAAAACGAGGAAGAAATGTTTTCACTTTTTTAAAAGGGAGATTAAGAAAAAACAGCTGTAGTGATTTTAAATAAAATAAAGAATTCTAGTCAACTGATTTAAAACAATGAAGACAAACAAGAATGTCACGTTTGATAACTTTTTCAAGATCATTCCATTTATGTTGCAGCTTGCAAATGTTCAATTATTTATTAATATAACTAGAAAATGTATACGGAATTTGTATATATATTAAATACAGTATTAAATGAATAAAAAACATTATTGTTAAGTTTTCGGAATTCTTAGAATTCTTTAGCACTTGCAAAATGGTCTAATATTAAAGCAAGAGTCAAATTGACTTCATTTTTCGATGACAGCGGTGATGTTTACATTCCAGAGTTAAGAATTACGAACATAGGGAAAAGTGCTTAGTAAAGAGCCCGTTTTGAAGAGATAATTTTCATTTTATGACTACTTTCCCATCCACCAACTTTAACAACAGCGCGTTTCATTAACTTTCTTATCTGCAGTGATACTTATTTTTAAAGCTATTCTCCTCTCTAATACAAAAGAAAAAATAAAATCTTGTTTGTCTCCAGTTACATATCGGTTTTAATAAAACAGTTCTGTGTCATTTCAACACGATCCAATTCTTATCCCTTCTACTAAGCTTCGTAAATAATTCTTTCAATTCGCGAGTATTGATGCCAGCTATTAAACGACAATGCCGACGAGGACTGTTCGCAGCAAAACGCATTAAATTTAAAATCCCCCCTTGAATAATCTGTAGGATCCTATTCATTCAAAATCAATCGTTTTGTGTAACTCCGAACAAGTGAAACGCCTTACTAAAACAAATCCTAAACGGAATTTAAGAAGCTTAGGAATGCAAACACATCAATCCTCTTTTCGCTGCGAAACACAAGAGTGAAAAATTCTGGGAGCGAACATTTTCCGATCGGGTAGAGGTGGGAGGAATAATTTTCTTTCTCCCTTGCCCCCCCTCTTCAGCATTATATCCCCCCTTTCGTAGCCTCCCCCGCCTTCTAGAGCACCGCCGACAAAATAACACTCCATCATTCTGACGTTAATTCTCACTTATCTACCTCTTCTCTCTGTCCATTACTTCCTTCGCTCACTCCCTACCACTGCTATCTTCTTTTCATTCTTGTAACGATTTCTCTTTGCCGCGATTTACTTGTTTTATTGTTTCTTTTTCACCCCCCTCCCTTTCGTTCTATTCCACCCTCCCCACTTCCAGTCTGCACCAAAGTTTGTAAAATTTTAACGATGCATCTGCAGCAGTTAGCTGGCTAGCTAGTCTGGAATTCTCGAAACGGCAGCTGGTACGAACAAAAATTCGAAATGGTGGTGGTGGAACGAAACGGGGGTTGTGGAAATGGAAATTAAATTCGAATAATTCAGTTCGGGACCGTGCGCTGGGTTGTTCATTAATTTACAAAATGGAACGTTTCGAAGGATCCTTTTCCACCGAATTGAATCCTTTGATGTTGTAATTAGCTGCTGCCGTATGTTCTTGGGTTATTTTCTAATTAATCATTCCGTTCTCGAATCGAATAATCTGAAATCGAACGTGAGGAAAATTAAGATGGTCGTTCGGCTAGCGCTGTGTAAGTAAACATTTTCGAAAGCTTTCGGAACATCAAATGAAGTAAGTATGCTCTCGGGAATAGTTAGAGCAATTAACAGAAACGAGTAAAATTGTGGCAGTATCGACGAGCTGAATGTAATTCATGCTCCGATAACTGTGATTTTAATTGCATTTCGTCCTATTTATCACACTTAAGAATAAATAGTCTGAATAATTCTAAGAGATATATTCATGCATCGTCATAGTCACAAGTCATCAAAATAAGTAATTAAATTTCATATTGTAGGACTCAATGCGCATGCGCCTGTCACTGAATATTTCATACTGTGATATGACGTTGCATTTGCATTGTGTACATTTTGCTTAAATTTTGTGAGTCGGAAAAATGCATTATTGTTGAGTGATTGATTGACATAATGCAAAAGTCAATAATGCTAAGGTGACCAACTTTAGTTCGAATATTAGCTCCAACAAAAGGAGGACTGAAATAAATAAGATAAAAATTATCATAAATAAAATAGAATTTCATTCATTGCAACAAATAATACAGAAAGCACAGTAATATGATAAATGCACAAAAAAACATTTGTAGCATATTTTATTGTGCACTTCTCGAGGAAGGACAGAACTTACAAACGGAGGACTGTCCTTCCTAAAGGAGGAAAGTTGGCCACCTGAATAAGGACAAAGATGATTTGTCGTAAGAAAATTTTTGCAAGCTCCCATTTAACAATCCTGATTTATTTAAGGGGGTAGTGGACCTTATAAGGCATTTTTGTAAATTTTCGACTTAGAGTTGTGGAATTTTTTATGCATAAATATTAGAGTATAAATACGTCAAATATCTTTAAGAAACTTGTTAAAACTAAACATATTATTTTTAAAAAATTATAATTTTTAAAAATTTTAAAATGTTCCATGCGACATAATTTTTTATTTTTTCTCTTATTTTTTTGTTACTATCATATAAAAATACATTTGGAACAAAGCTGGGTATCATTTTGTAATTCTATTTAAAAGTTAATTTTTTAGAAATATTTTTATGTGTACGCACCGGATTTTCATAAGAATTTTGTGTTTTTCTGAACATAAATTGACTTTTAACTATTTTAAAGAACTCGAAACATCAAATGCATACCCGATTTTATTTTTATTAATAACAGAAATCCTTATTATAAATTTTATGCAATTTTCTCAAAAATTAAGACACTTGGAACATTTTAAAGAAAATTAAATCTGAAAAATATCATTTTGAGAAAAAGTCATTAAAAATATACTTACTCCTCTTAACCCATTAAATATTCATTTTACATACAGTGGCGGTTTTCCGCACAGGCGTTAGAGGCGGCCACCTCGTGCCTCGAGACTCTAGGGGGCCTCAAAATCTATGCAACATACGTACATCGCAGTGTTAAGCCGACGGCGAATTTACGACATTGCAGCCTTAATTCAATTCACAGAAAAGTTTCTCCTCTTTAAAAAATAAAGCAGTGAATGAAAACAATGGAACGAAGCATTGAGGGGAAATAAGCCTTAGTACATCATTACTGATAAATTACTCTGATGGTCACTCAGGAAACGTGTGGACAGTGACGGTTTCTCGCAAAAGCGTTCGAAAGGTCCCCCTTGAATCTAAGGGACCTCAAAACTTATTCGGCGTGCCTCGTAGCGACAGCGAATTTGCAACATTAGAGCTAGGGGGTCTCAAAGCAATTTCTCGCCTATGGTCTGATTTTGACAAAATCCGCCACTGCTTACATAACAATACATGTTATAATGCTATTTTAGTCGCACATTCGAAGGAAAGTCTTTTAACAGTCTTTAGAAAGTCTTGTATCATATTGCGTCTTAGGAATAATAAGTCACTTATTTAGGAATAATCCACTGGTGTATAAATGTCAAGATTTTGGTATAGACATTTCCGAAGAGATTTAAGAGTCGTTCCAAAATGCTTAAAGTCCTATATACTCTAATTTTCGCATGGTCTTTAAGTGATAAAATGTATTAATTTAAAATCGTAAGTTGAAATTTTAGAGGATTTCATTTGAAACTATTAGAAGATTTCAACTGATGACCATTTTGAAAATGTTGATCACCGATTAACGTCAAATCAGAGCTGAAACAGAGCGCCAAAATAGTGGCTACAATACCGACGGGGAATACACATGATTTGGAATGCACCTGATAAAGAATTACTGACCCTAATAATTTGAGGAGTCTCGCGAAGTATAGAAAACTGCTTTGTCTGCTCAGATCTTGAATATTTCATCCTTATTTGAGATCAGTATTATAAAAACAAAATTAAGATTTAAAATAAGGATTTATTAGAGCAAGTAAGGGACTAAATTCATGCGCTATTTATTTTACAAAACAAATAATTTTGGTTCTCAGGATACATCTTCATCTTTTCTGCGTTACAATTTTGATATTCATAGATCTCATAGATAGATTTGATATTCATAGAGATCTTTCGCGTTTGCTGTTTAATTATTTATTGTACAGAGTTGTAAATTTACTAAATGTTTTTTATATATATGTCACCGTTAAAGTGTATAATTCAGTTATTCTATAGAATAACTAGCTATTCTATAGATTAACTGATCATGTCAGTTAAAGTGTAAAATAAATTATTTATTTCATACTTTACCTAGTTATTCTATGAAATAACTAGGTATTCTATAGAATAACTAATGATAGACCGTTAAAGTGTAAAATAAACATTACGACATTAAAACAAGTCCGCTTTTTTCTAAATTTCGCGCTGATTGCGAGAGATTTACAGGAATACGTATTGGAAGGAAGTCAATGACACTCGACCTTGGCGACAAACTTGGCGAGTGTTTAGGAACCTTGGCGAGAAATGTGGCGAACTTGGTGACAAAATGAAGGTTCCAGAATATACAGGAATTGTCTCGGTATCTCTATTAGGAACAAAGTTATGGACAAATTCCACTATAAACGCATATTCCTTACATTCAATGAGCTAGCGAAGCTACTAGGATCCGTCTCCCGCTGCTAGCGAAGCCGTAGGATGTTTTTAAAGTTAAAAAAATTTGCCCGGCGCCCACTTCAGATGCCGCAGGCATCGCGAGCACAATTTTTCCTACTTCATGTCAGTATTTAAAAAACGCAGATTCCTTACATTCAATGAGCTAGCGAAGCTACTAGGTTCCGGCTTCCGCTACTAGCGAAGACGTAGGATGTTTCTTAAAAATAAAAAAAAATTCCGGTGCCCACTTCAGATGCTGAAAATACAAATAACCAATCTGACTAACAAACAGGCTGCATCATGTCGGCTATTTTATACTTTAACGATGCGTGGACCGTTATTCTATAGAATAACTAGTTAAAGTGTAAAATAAAAGTTTATTTAACACTTTAACTGACTTGATCAGTTATTCTATAGAATAACTAGGTATTCTATAGAATAACTAGGTATTCTATAGAATAACATACATAATGTCAATCACGTTATGTTTTGTATATATAGTCATCAATTATATAACTGATTGCGTTGACATAATTAACTGATTCGTTTTACTGTACCGGCCAGAACTTTCAGAAATTAGCTCCTATTCGAGAAATTCAATTAAATTATTAATTCCTTTTTATAAAAATTTTACAAAATTTTTAATAAGTTTTCTGAAGACTTTGATATATTTAACATGCCCTTTAATGTTTATAAGATTAACTATTTACAACTTCTAAAGTCTTAATATGCTTTTAAAATATTTTTAAGAGTAAGTGTTGGATTCACACAATTGACAGCACTGGTAAAAGCCCGCATCGCTGTATTTATATTTTAAGAGCTGTGAACCTGGCATTCTCTACTGAAGTTTGTGTTCCGATGTAAAAATTCTAAAAAGAATGCGTTTGTGAATTCTAAAAGAACGCTTTTCTAAAAATAAAAATGTCCGTAATTTTTTGTGCAAGAGTTATGTTTTGATTTGAAAGATACTTTTTGCTGAGTCAGGGACTCAAAAGTATGTTTATTTAACTCCTATGCATTAATATCTTGATCTTTTTAGAAGGTGGAACTATTAAATTTAGCAGAGATTTCGGTGAGATCTTGGTTTGCTCCAACAGTAAGTGTTTGTAACTCTCAAATTCGTAATATGTCTTTTAGTGTTTTTAAGATTCAGTGTTAACAACTTAACATTTTTAGTCTGATTGATATCCTTTTTGTGTCATGCAACACTACAATTTCAGTTTCTGTAGTATGCATTTTCTTTATAAATAGTTTCCATTAAAAAGTACAAAAAAATAAATAATCATCATTTTAAAAATATTTTTCGATTATCATAAAAATAATAACTTTCTCGTTTCACTAGTTTTTGAGATTCAGCATTTTCAAATAAACGTGGCAACGGTTTTAATAAAAAGTTCGCGTGCGTTGAGAGGAATTTAATATTCAAGTTAAAAATAACAAATATCAGGTTCCACTAATTTTGATTTAATACGCGACAACAACCAGTTCCATAGTTTCAATTTTGAAAAGCAAATCTGTTTCTTTCCTTATCAAGCAAACAATGGATTCTTTCTCGGAAGAAACTTATGTGAAAATAGAAGATGAACCTATCCCAAGCACATCAACTAACGACATCAACCCAGTTCAAAAGAATCGCAAAAGAAAACAGCGACGTGAAGAATTGAGCTTCAAACCTTATATTTTACGAGTGAGAAAGATAAAAACTCCAAACTTGCAGCTTTCATCCAACGCTCTGGAAGATCTGGATAATTTAATATCGGACGTTTATCAGATGTATTGCTCCGAGTTGAAACGACTGACCAGTCTCGCCAAAAAGAAAACCTTGTCTACCAAAGAGGTGGAAACTGCGACAAAGCTTTGCATACCAGGCATACGAAAAGACAACGCAATGAACTTTGGAAGAGAGTGCCTCAACTTTTAGGAATTAGATGTAAAGCAAAAACCAATGCTGTCTGAATGAAGTATTTTTTGGAACTAAGAAATTATTGAAAGATTTTTATTTTAAAACTAATTGCAAGCTTTAAATTCTGTATAAAGTACACCTTGGATTAAAATTTTAATTTAAAATCAAATTTATTGTATTATGTTTGAGTTTAACCAAACTAAATCAATGTAGTGTCGGTTGAGATCTACTTTTCGGTACGCTCGCCAGAATAGCAAGCCAAACAATCAAGCCGATTGGGTTAAGAGATGTTGAACGTTTATATTAACAGCCATTTCGCTTCCTTAGCATTGGCGACTTGTCATCCCTTGGCGATGACCGAATCTTTAGCGATCGGGTTGAAATCTAGAAGTTGGTACACACTCTTAAAACGCAACCAAATCGCCAAAGCAAGACGTTGACCGCTGTACTTCATTAGCGCCAAGTCGCCAAAACTAAATGAAGGTAATACTTGCATTAGCTTTGGCGACTTGGCGCCATTTTTAGAGTGTGTACCAACTTCTAGATTTCAACCAGCGATCGTACCAAAAAACAGATTTCAGCTGTAGTGTGTAATAGTTAAATTTGAAAAATACTCTTTTTTCAATAAAAATTTAGTTTATGGTACCCATTCGTTAGCATCTTTTTATGATGATAAATTTGAAATTATAACTTTCAGTCTACCTCATATAAAAGGATTTAAATGCTGGCTACCAGAATTAACAAATTATTTAACGATTTCTGAACAGCAACGTGTTATATCGGGATCAATAAAATGGCTCTATACATTCTAGTTGTTAAATAGATGCGTATCAGAACTCTGCTCTGATTTAAGTAGAAAGTTTTTATCGAAATATAAGCTATTGATAACATATCGTCTTTTTATTTCGGAACAAAAGTTTCGATCAAAACAAGCTATTTAAAATCTAAGATTTTAAATCGTTTTTATCTGTTTGAATTCAAATTCAGTTCCAGTGCATGCATTCAACTTAAAACCTCATACTATTAGGAACAAAAAAAATTCTAATGACATTAGAAAAAAATCATTAAATTACTACTTAAAGTAAACTTAGTGCAGATGTGATATAATCGCATTTTCTTGGATTGTTTCCTAACTTAATTTGGTTTTATTCGTATTCTTATTAATTTTACTGCTTCGACAGGTTCTTTGCTGTATTTTTTTTACTAAGGTAAAATCTGGCTTAAACGGGTTTATACTATATCTCTTTTTCATTTTACTGCACTATGCACAGAGCAATGGAGCTAGTTCATGCTTAAGTTATGGGCGGTAGAAATCTAGAATTTGGTACACACTCTTAAAACGGCGCCAAGTCGCCAAAGCAAATGCAAGCTATAATGTACAGCAGTCAAGGTCTCACTTTGGCAACTTGGCGGAATTTTAAGAGTGCGTACCAACTTCTAGATTTCAACCTAATGCGCATCGACTGTACATGCCAATTTCATTTTGAAATCAGTTTGGGAATTTTTAAATTGCTGTATGTAACATATTGTTAGAAAACGTATAGTAAGGTGATAAAGTTTTTTTTGTCATATGACTGCGATGTCACATAAATTGACACGATTTGGGTTTTTTTTCTCAAAACGTAGGACTACGCTCCTCCCATTGGGGTCTCAGGAAGGAATTTGATTCACACCCCAAAAGTAAATACCCAGGGTATTTACCTGGGTATTTATTTTTCAATTAACTCTATTCAAATAAAATACAGGCACTGCTGTGAAATATGATTTCTCTATATAACATAAATATGTATAGAATATACATTGAGCATTAGGTAAGATAAAAAAAGAAATCTAGTTTTATGAACATTTTAAATTATATAAAGGCTAAAAAAATGAATAAGAAAAAGCAAAAACGCAATACTATATCATAGATCTTACATAAAGTGCGTGGCTTAAATGCCAATCCTTTTTTTAATACAATGAGTAAAAGAATAATAATGTTTTTAATGCTTTTTAAAAATGAGAGATTTTAACTAAATAAAAAAAAAGAAAAGAATGAGTTTGGTTTAAAATGATAAACAGCTGATAAATAGAAACTAAAATGAAAGATACAAATGTTTATCATTCTTTTTGGATTAATTAGTCAAAATACCAGACATTGCTGATGAAAAGTTAGCAGATGTTTCAGTTCTAACAGTTTTTAAAAGATAATTATTCTGAACAAAGTTAAGTTATCTTTGTAACAAGATTTCAGCAACAAGAAATTTGAATTCTTCTGTTGCTGAAATTGTTGTATTATTTGACGATATATTAGATACACACACTCACACAAAGTTTCCTGGTTAGATGGGATTCATCTGGATCATAAACAACAATACTTAAATGTTCTTGAAACTCTAAATTTGATGTAGTTGTCATGGTTGGAATTTGATTAAAAGAAAATTCATAAACTATTTTATCCCTTTCTAAACCTTTTTTAATCCAATAGAACTTTTGAAATATTTTTTGTGTTTCTCCATTTTGCTTGCATTGGCATGTTTATACTCAACATTACAGTACTTACATTGGATCCTTTTATCCTTTCTTAACATTAAAAGCTTCAAGCAGGTAACTTTTCCCTTTTATTTACTTTTAACGCAAAGTATATAGTAATATTAATACATGTAAAGTAAACGACTATGTATTCACTAAATCAAAAGAAGAATATTTGACTTTAAAGAATGAATGAATTATGTATCACAAGATTCACTGGCGCTGTCTATCTCTTCTAAGAATAAAGGAGAATGGGTTCATGTTGGTGCTCTACAGGACAGACCGCTAGACCAAGAGCAACGAAATTTGTGCAAACATACTTTGAAGCGTGGGAATGTGCACCTGGTAGCCGTTTTTTTTCTGAAATTTTAATTCATTAAAATTTAGGCGACATTTTGGCATTTTTCCTTAATAACTTGCGAAAATATTACACCATAAAAATGATTTTTACACCATCTGAAAATTTAAAAAATTATCCTTTTAATAATATCGATTAAGTTGCCATTCGATTTTTTTGTCTAATTTTAATTCCATTGTTGAAAGCCAAGATAATATCCTATTGGATTTAACTTTCTATTTTATTTGATCAATTTATCTGTGCAATCTGTAAGAGAAGCTCTCAAGATAGTAAGATATTAGGAAATAATTCAGTTAACTGAACAATTATGGTTGCTATATTTTAATTCATTTTATCGGCATGTTTTAAGCCAGCTAACATGCCGCTGGACGTAAAACGTGCCGCGCTATTTCGATGTTGAAATCAAGTTTGTTAAATTAGAGTTCGTGTCGATTACTTACACAATTAGATGTTACTTGACTCCATTAGGGACTTTCAAATAGACAAGGAACAGAACAAATGCAAGGCTACGTAAAGAACGCAGGTTAAATCTCTATCGCAATTTGAAGTTTCAAATTACTTTGTTAAGGGAACCATGAATATCAAATTATACATAAGAGAGTCAGTTGAAATTATATTCCCGACGGAAAGATGATTGCCGAAAGGCGACTAGTATAACATAAACGGTGTTAAAAATTATTACTCTATTGTAAGCTTCAAACCGGAAAAACTAAATTATCCCCCCGATCCCGTTTAAGTTTTAGAATACTTTATTCTGAATCCTGTTAGCAATCGGGTTTTTTTTTTATAATTTAGTCAAAACTTTAAAAAAAATTATAAACTACGTAATATGTATATAAATTTTATATGTTTGATTTTGAATCGCCATTCGCAAATACTTTAAAAAAATATCCAGTTTTGGGGTACGTACTTATTTTTTTATCTCATTTTGAATCACTTTTCGCAAATACTTTTTTTTTTGCAAAATACCCATTTTTTGTAATTTTATCTGTTTAATTTTGAATTACCGTTCGCAAGTACCTTTTTTGCAAAATATCCAGTTTTGGGATAGTTATAATTTTTATGTTCCATTTTGAATCACCATTCGAAAATGCATTTATTATTTTTTTTATTTTTGCGAAATATATAGTTAGGAGTATATATAAATTTTATATTTTTTATTTTGAAATACCATTCACAAATAAATTTTTTTGCAAAATATTTAGTGGGTGGGTATTTATAGATTTAATATTTCTTTCTGAATCACCACTCTCAAATACTTTTTTTTGTAAAATACCCAGATTTGGGTATTTATAAATTTTAGGTTTAATTTTGAATCGTCATTCACAAATACTTTTTTTTTCTTGCAAAATATCAAGTTTTTGTGTATTTATAGAAGTTTGTATGTTTCATTGTGAATCAGCATTCGAAAAGTTATTTTCCAGCAAAATACCCAGTTTTTGGGTATTTACCCAGGCCTTGGGTAAATATCCGGGTATATACCCAAAAAATATTTACCTACCCACTGGGTATTTACCCACCCCACATCACTGTTAACAACAGAAGTTACAAAAAAAAATGACGGGAGGTCGTCTTTTTCAAACTGCCGCTTACGTTATAGGCGTAGGACTACTTTACTCGCGTGATTCTTTTGTTTCTCAAAGTTTTCCGATTTTCAAATTTTTTTTGTAACTTCTGTTGTTACCCTTTATCTATAAAATAAGACATTATTTATATTTTTAACATATGTAGTTATCGAGATATAGAGGATCGCGTCACCAATTCATGCGTATTTTTGCCCAACTTTGCGACTCAGTAGTCGCTGAACTACAATTCCGGTTTTCAAATTTTGTATGTAACTTCTGTTGTTACCCTTTATCTCTAAAATAAGACATTAGTTAGGTTTTCAACATATGTAGTTACCGAGATATAGAGGATCTCCAATACCAAGTTTTGTGCCGTTTTGGCGTATGAATCAAATTCCTTCCTGAGACCCTAACGGGAGGAACGTAGTTCTACATTAAAAAATTTAAAAAACGGAAAAGAGTCACGCGAGTGAAGTAGTCCTATCAGTGGCGAATCTAGGATTCCGGTCTGGGGGCGGCTGAGGCCAGAAAAACTTTGTATCGTTGTGATGAATGTCAAACCTCAAGGCTAAAGTAAACCAATACACTTTAACTTTACAGACTTTACTCACCTGACAATAAGAATCATCAAGAACAATACAATACTTTTGATAATTTAATAAAAATTACAATGAAATAACTAGCCAAAAAGTGTCTTCGACCGCTTCAAAGCTACAAGTACGAGTAGAATGACTACAAAATTAGGAAAATTTTCGAGCCTGTCAAGCCAGAAAATAATGTTGAAATGTTTTTATTATTTTTTAGAAAGAGGGAAATTAAGAAAAAACAGTTGTAATAATCTTAAATAAAGTCAAGAATTCTGGCTTGGCTCTGGGGGGGGGCTGTAGCCCGATAGCCCCCTCCCCCTGGATTCGCCACTGAGTCCTATGCCTTTAACATCAGCGGCTGTTTGAAAAAGACAGCCTGCCGACATTTTTTGTTTTGTTTTTGCTCTGCATAGCCATATTGAGTAGCGCCTTAAAATCTTTTATTCAATTACCCATTTGTTTTAGATAATTTGTGTATATTTACTTCCATTTTTGACAGTATCATATGGAAAACATTATTGTTTTTGTAGCTTTAGGTTGAAAATAAACAACATTTGTTACAATTTATTATTGATTTGTTGATAAAATTTATTTAATACTTGTAACAAAAATAATTATAATACGTCTTTTAGACTTTTTCCTACTCTTCGCATTCCCATCTACCACTAATTTGACAGCACAATTTTCAAAAGATTGAAAACAAACTCATATAGCAACAACAACTTTATCAGTTTTACATAAATGACCAGATTTTCAGAACTTCAAGCGGAAATTAACAGGAGGACAAACCGGGACAAAACGTCGAAAACCGACCAGTTCCGGTTCCTTCGGAAGGTCTGGTCATTTTACATTGATAACTAATGACAGCATGAGTTTATATACAACGAAAATTAATAATATTTGAAGAAATTGCGATACTGGATTTCCACTATGGATTAAAATTAAGTGGCTTTATTCTCTTATAGTAAAAGTTGGGAAAGTGAATTTTTCGGAAGTTAATTATCTAAAAATTAAATCTAGTTATCAGTTTAATTTTTTAATATGAGCAAATTTTTTATAAGTAAAGAAAAGAGGCATTTAATTCAAACTCGGGACATTTTTCAACCCGGGAGGAAAACAGGAATGAGAATTGACCAGGCTAATCCAGGACGTCTGGTCACTTTAGCTCCACGCGACCTCAAGAACCGTTTGGGAAAAACTCAAATCTCTGCCGCACACACAAAATATAAAGGAAACAAAATGAAATTATTATCAGCCTTTTGTCTCTCCAAGAAGGAAATTCAATTAACTCCCGCCCCGAAACGTGCATTCGGGATTTTGAAAACGAAATTATTCCGTCCACAGCTGGCGAGAGCTCGTCCCGGACGACACGTCCACTAATGCAGGAAGACAAAGCCATCGAGCGAATTGTACGTAACCAAGTTTCCTGTCAAGACGAATTATTGTCTCCCGTCGCCAAGTTTCGCCATTTTCTTCCTTTTCCCATGGCTTTAATGTGCCGTGGAGAGAAGGAAGAAAAAAGAAGCATGTAGCAAGGGCATTATTATCATGAAAGCTGCCTGTTCAGAGGTTGAAGGCTTCCTTGATGGAGATGTTGCTGTGAGAAGGCGCTCTGAAAAGGAAATTCAGAGGTTTGATGGCATGGAAGTCGTAAAACGGGTCTTTCCGTTTGACCGTGATCTTGAGTGACATATCTGAGGTGCGGAGTCTTTGAGCAACAGCCGTTTATCCAATAAGTCGTTTGCCCCACAAGCTAGCGCGGTTGGTAAGTAGGTTGGCATACAGGGCGTCCACACTTATCGTGGTTCTAAACTAAACTGTTAGAGATAGAAATATAGTTCCAATTGGAAAAATGCTTTAAATAAAGGGAAGAATTATATTTTATGTTTTTTAAGTCACTAAATATATTTCTGAAAAAGTTACGAATTGTAATTTTTTATACGGTCCCCCGGTCCTATCAGTTACATTTAGCAAAATATTTTTGACACTCTAACATTTTAAACCAAAAAAATCCCACTCTTCTGTGACTAAAACCGACCGAGTTATGGAGCTTTGAATATCGCTGACTTAGACCACTTTACACCATTTCAATTGCCATCTTGAAGACGATCCACCAATCAATGCGCAGCACTTTCTCGACGAGGCCGGTGATTGGTTAAAAATCGTGAAATTCAAAGCTCCATAACTCGCTCAGTTTTAGTCGCAGAAGAGTAATTTTTTATACGGACCTCCGGTCCTATCAGTCATATTTAGTAAAATATTCTTGACACTCTAGCATTTTAAACCAAAAAAGTCCCACTCTTCTGTGACTAAAACCGACAGAGTAATGGAGCTCTGAATATCGCTGAATTAAACAACTTTACACCATTTCAATAGCCATCTTGAAGACGATCCACCAATCAATGCGCAGCACTTGCTCGACGAGGCCGGTGATTGGTTAAAAATCATGAAATTCAAAGCTCCATAACTCGCTCAGTTTTAGTCGCAGAAGAGTGGGCCTTTTTTGGTTTAAAATGTTAGAGTGCCAAGAATATATATGACCGATAGGACCGGGGGACTGTATAAAAAGTTAGGATTCGTAACTTTTTCAGAAATATATTTAGTGACTCAAAAAACATAAAATATAATTCTTCCCTTTATTTAAAGCATTTTTTCAATTGGAACTATATTTCCATCTCTAACGGTTTAGAAATTAATTATTGGACCACGATAAGTGTGGACACCCTGCATAAAGATACTAGCTGATATACTCGGCGTTGCGCGGGATGAAAATATCTTCAAGCCTATGAACTTGTAGCAATTTAAACGTAATTAAAGAGTGTTTCGCAGAAGCATCTGTCATTTTCAATTTTCCTCTCCCAAGTCGTCTGATACCTCTGTCAGCACTTAAACTCCTTTCTTCCTTTCGTCTAGACACTTTGAACCACTTGGCTCGAGTCTAGCCATACTTGTAACTCCATTTTTCCTTCCCCATTATTACTACGCCGACAACAGAAGCTCCTTCATATCATGGTTTTTATTACCATTCTCTTCTTTTTGGTGTCTATTCGGGAAAACACCAGAGAGTTTTTCTTCTTTTTCTCCTTAGGTCCTCCCCCTTTGGAACCAGACTCACTATTTCGAGTTCACTATTGCAATTATAAATGCAACTTTGACGATCTTTAACATTTTGCAGCATAATATCATTTCAAAATCAGACTTCGAAGAATCAATAGTTATCACAATGGAATTTTAAAATATTATTTACCCCCTCTTTTCTTTCTTTTTTCTTCTTTCGGGTCTTTTTTCTTTCCTCTCGTGAAGCATACGAAGAGAAGTACTGTGATTGGAATTATAACAATACACTATAACTCAAAAATGGAACATACTAAACGAATCGAATATGATACATGAATTTGATTTTGCATCGAAATGAAAAAAAAAAAAAGGAATTCTGTCTAACGGGTAGTCCATGTGCATGCCAACACGATAACTCAAAAATGCAGCGAGCTACATGGATGAAATTTGGCATATAGTTTTATCAGCAAACTTGTAGATCTGTGCTAAATTCTGAACCATATCAGACTATTTATTGACTGTCTGTCTATTCCTGTGCACGTGAACACGATAACCGCAAAGAAAAGAGCCTAGATTTCTCAATCAGGCTTTTGTATCGACACTGTTTGACTCCAAAAAACTGCAAAAGTATTCGGATTTACAAACAAATGGTTATGTGTCGACATATTGATGTATTCTTGTAGTACAACTCATCAGCTAACCATACACCGTGATGCGAGGTGGTTTCGATAGTCGGACCTCTATTTAACGAAGTCGCTAAATCCCGAAAAAAAGTTCGGTATATGGAAAATTCGTTAAATAGAGATTCACCTTTTAAAATAATTTAAACTACACAAAACCGATTTTAAATTCATAAACACTAAATATTATTATTAAAACAGTAATTAATCACTCCTTTATTTTGTAAATTAATGTCCATTTGTTTTATATATCTTACCCATCGAAAAGAAATCTGCAAGGAAAACCAGAATAAAACAAAACATTATCCGGGAATATACGGTATTTTCAATTTAAAAAAAGGAATTTTATATTAAAATTAATGAATTTTAATGGCATTATTGCATTTATTTCAACAAGTAATTTTAAACATACGTTACCAAATGCGTCCTTAAATTTAATTACTGATAAAGTTCGAGGACACGGAACAACTCCATTGAGGGTGAAAGGGGGGATATTGAAAGTGTTTCTAGTGGAGTGGACAGTGTGTGTGTGTGTGGGGGGGGTTGTACCTCCTGGATGAAGTGAAAAGAATGACTGTAATTTTATTGCTCTCGATGAATTAGGAGACTGGTAAACCCAGTTCAAGGTCATTGATCACCACAAAATGTGTTAAAAGAACGAATAAGTTTGAAATGTTCAGAAATATTTTGAGAAATAGGAAATTAAAAAAATATTGGATCACAAGAAAAAAAAGTTCGTTAAATAGAGAATGCACTTCGCTATTTGGAAATTATTTTACGAAGAAATTCGCAAAATGTTCTTGGTTCCAAGGAAAAGTTCGCAAAATAGAGGTTCGTAAAATAGAGGTCCGACTGTATATATTAAAAAAAGTTCAACCGATGCGAACACGCGAAATGCATTGCGCCAATTAAATTTTGGAATTCTTTGTTTATCTTCCATGAAGAAAAAGAATGTAACGTCACAGACAGAGTACAGTTAGATATTTAGATAACATTTGAAGTTACGTTTTCAAATTATTGCAATGTCACTTGAAACGGCATGTTTGTTTCCAATTCATCTGTAAAATATCATTTACAGGCGAAGTTAAATTTTCGAAATACTGTAGTCTAAAACTGAAACTTGATTGTTTAAATTGCCTCCCCAAAAGACGCTGTTTCAACTTTACAAACATTACAAAATGAAGTTTCTGCCATAAAAGAATACTAGACAAAACTTTTTTTCGCGGGAAAGGTAAAGAATGGAGAATAAAACTAACAAAAATTTCCTCAGATTCTGCTCCTAATTTACTTTATACATTTCTCTGTTAAATATATCGCAAGATAAATACAATGAATTGATACAAACTGATACAAGACTTAATTATTAATCAACTGAATAAAACTCACCATTCACATTCAATGGAAGGATAAATATACTAACACGCCTCGTCAAATGTATATATCTTGATAAAAGAATTAAGAGCGTAAAAGCATTAGCAATTCAGGACTAAATGTTTGCAGTATGATCACGATAACATTATACAGATTCCATCTAAATATTTGCTAAACTCTAGTTAAAATTCTGTTTACGTTGTTCTAAAGAAATATTTAAATCGAATTGTCTTTCATCTCCCTAAATAATTAATCGCATTTACTTAAGGTAAATGGTGCGTAATTCGAATTCTAAGCGAAGCATTATAATAAAATGGTTGCCGAAAGTTAAATGAATTTGGCAACTGATAGAAATCGTTTGGCGATTAAAGGAATTAGAATGCTAATAATGCATTTATTAAAACTGCGTTGTGTTAGGAATTTTTATTGTTCTTCCAGATTCCATATGTGAGTTCATTATCTCTAGAGATAAAATTTGGCGAATTTATTGCATTTGGGAGCCGCGCTTTTACTGTAATTCAATTTGAGAAGAGAGTATCATTTTCTCGACTGCAATGCGGACATAATATATTGAAAGAATTAAAAGTTATACATATATTAAGTTGATTATTTTTATGGTGCGACTTCAAGCTTACTTTTCTTAATTATATAATCAATCTAGTCTATAATCAATGTCTGAATCCATCTCAAATACAAAAAAGTAACTACATAGCAATTTCAACATATTAAATGGTTGGTTTTAAAAAATTAAAAAGTAATTAAAAATTTAAACACATTTTCATTAGCGCACTAAAAAGTTGAATTTTTTTATCAGAAACCTGGAGATCGAAACAAAAATCTTAAAAGCGTGAAAAAATTATAGAAATTTTCATTATGTTCAAAATACATTTTAATAATTAATGGATGTTTAAGAATTTCTTCTTTGAGTTGTTTATTATGGGTTGATTTCATTTTCGTATTGACAGTTTTACGATTTTTTTTTTTTTTGGCATACAGATTTTTGATAAAAAATTACTTTCTAATTTTACTTTTCTAAATTATTCATCATTAAAAACTTACTTTTAAAAAGCTTTTTTATTTTTATAATTTTCACCATTAGTTCATTAATAAAAGTGTGTTTTTAAATATTATTATTTTTAATATCTTATACTTATTAGTCCTGAATATAATTTTGGTTAAAACCTTAAATTATTAAGAATTGAGATTCTAAGAAAAAATTAAATTCTTTTCCAGGATTTCGTAAGACTTGAATTCATAATCAACGAAATCTTACCAAAAAAAGTTGCTGTAACCACTGAATCACTCTTATATAATTTATATTAATTTTAATTCGACTTACAAGTATAATTATATTATTCAAATTAAAATCCTAGGAAAAAAATGTTAATTGATCATGGAGTTTATGAAACTCGAACCCAGGACCACAAGATGAAATTCGTCTGTTCTAAACATCGAAACCATTACCGCTAATCCTATATATATTAATTTTCTTTTACCAAACGCTATTATTTAAAACATTAAAATATAATTGTAACTTGTTTAAGAATTTCTTAGAATCAAACTAGGAAGAGCAGTCAATAATATTTTTTTAAAAAAAGAATTGCATATTCTTTTACTGAGTTTCTTCATTAGCACACTTTTTTCTTTTTGAGTTTATCTCAAATTCACTACCAGATGGCATTCTGTCATATGGAATCAAAACTTAATTAAAATTTAACGAATAATTGAGAGTTAACTTCTGAAAATTTTTAAATATTACATATGCAGCGAGAACACACAACTGCAAATAAATAAATAAATATAAATAAAAATTCAGAACTGCCACATCCAAAACTAGTGAAAAATCGATTAGAAAATTCCATCTTTATAAATATGAATGTAAGAATTTGTGAGGACGACGGCTGACTTAAATATTTTAAGCAAACGGAATAACACAAACTTATTTTAAAGAAGCTCAAAATCCACCTTTCTGTGAAACCAAGAACTAAGTCAGATGCTCTTGCGAAAAGATATTTATCTCATTGGAAGTGAAACTCGTGATTTTATGAAATCCAGAAGCTAAAGAAATGAGAAGATACAAAATAATATTTCCATCCTTTTTGTTGGAAATGTTATTAAAATAATACAGTCGACGCTCGTTATAACGACCCTCTACGTCCCACAGCAAAAGGTCTTTATAACGAGTGGTCGCTATAGTGGATATAATTAAAAACTGTACACATGCACGCTCAGCAGTTCCATATAAATAGGCAATTTTTAAAGAGATTCCAACTAAATACTCAACTTATTTTTTTTTATCATGGGTATTAAAAATAAAATTTTATCAATTAAAAATATATTTCTAAAACAGATTTTGAAGTAGAAAATAAAGGGTGTATAACACCCTTTATGTAATTATTATAACTTTAATTATTATAGTTATATAGTAATATTAGTTAGTATACTATATAATATATTTACATACTGTACTAACAAAACATTTATTTCCTAAAGAAAAAAATCAGAAATGGTTATTTGTCTTTTCTGCATATGTGCTTTTTGCAAAAGATAATATTCCATTTCAGTTAAAAGATGATAAATAATGTTCTGCCATTCAAAAAAAAACATTTTAAAATCTCAATAACACTTGAAATTTTTTTTTATTCTAGGCTATTCTAATTTCCGCGCTGTGGTGAGTGGTAAATTGCCCCCCCCCCCCCTTGTCAAAGTTGAACTGTAACACTGAAGACTCTAATCTACGAAGCTTGGCAATACAATAATCAAAGTCATTTACGTTTAGAAACACGTTCTTTTTAGAAGAATACCGGGAAGAGTGTTCGCTGAATTCGGACGTCGTATTGGGATTAGACGACACTGTACGGTCGTTATACCGGAAGTAAAGTAACATAGTGCATAGGGAAACACAGTTGGGGATTTTATCACTGGTCGTTATAATGGAATGGTCTTTATAAAGTGTGGTCGTTATAACGAGCGTCGATTGCATTTGCTTAAGTCGTCCCTTACATTCAGAACTAGTCATGTATGGCGGAGTAATTCTGTAAAGGCTGTTTTACAGCATATGTTTTTCTGTTGCAGTGAAAACTACATATAATGTGATGATATTTGCAGCTGATTTTAAAGCCTTACTGGTATTTTAAAGCAATAATAGCATTTCAGTCTAAATTAAAAACGAAAATTTACTGATATCTGTCTAAGTTTTCTACTAAACTTAATCATTGTTTTCTTTATAGTGACATGAAATACCAAATAGCTATCTGTCTACCTTGAACAAGATTTTTTTTTAAATTGATATTTTCGAAATTATTGCTTTTAAAAAAATATTTTTATCTTTTATTTGAGACTGCTTTTTTCCCCTGCTGCAAATATCCCCAGGCCTTTTCAAGTCGCAAAACATACACTGTTAAAATTACTTTGTTGCTATTTTACACTAATTTTATTTAGTTATCTATAGTTTTTTTTAAAAAAAAAATGACTAAGTAAGTAGTCCACTTGATATCCGCGATTTTCAGCTGAAATTATGCCTAGTTCTATTACTTTTCCTTTCATCTTTTTACCTCTCATTTGAGAAATGAAAAATATCGAAGTATAGTAGAAAAAATTTATGGCATATTAAACGGCATCAAAATACATTTGTTAAAAACAACTACATTTTTTTTGATAAGAAGAACTAATAAAAAATTAATAATTAGTTTTTTCTAATGGAGGAAAGGCAGTTCCTATATTTTTTCAGAAAAACAGTTACTTTTAACAAATAAAAAAAAACTTTTCGTAATTACTTTACATGCTACGAAGGTTATTTTTACACTAGTTAAATAACTTTCTATAATCTACCATTGTAATAAACACAATGGATATCGTTTATTTATTATCATACACTAGTTAAAATAACATGCCATCGTCTACCATTATAATAAACACAATGGATATCGTTTCTTTATTACCATACA
>BGPR01006527.1:53406-72757 GCA_013235015.1 Araneus ventricosus
CTTATATGTCTTCCCAGTGATCTCACCATGGTTCAGAATGGTCATGATTTTCGTTATAAAGAAGACTTCGTGTAGCCTAAAATTGGGGAGGTAATATAACTAAAATAAAAGCACAAGGGATTTTGTAAAACCTTATAATCTATATCTATAAAAGAGGAAAGTATGCTTGTGCGTTCGTTTTTTGGTTCTCGCCCACACCGTTGGACTTATGGCGACCGAATTTGACACAGCAATGGATTAACACAAGAGAAAACTAACGCCGTAAAAATTAGTTTAAAATTCGAATTAGATTTTATTTATTTCATTAAATAACGAAAATTAAGCTATTTTTAGACGTTTTTCGCCAATAACTTCTGAAATACTTATGGTACGAAAATTATTTTTACATCACCTTAAAGAGCAAAAAATTATATTTCTAATGATACCAGTTTAATTGTTGTACAATTTTTTTTTATCTAACTGAAATTAACGTTTCAAAATTCATTTTAAACGCAAGTTGTAGCAATGTTTTCCATTGCTATAAAATCAAATTTATTATTCCATCAAATCTTTTATTCACGTGTTTTTACCGCTGTTAAAGTTAAGAAAATATTGCTTTTTTTTGTCAAGGTAGACTTCTTACTTCCGCTGTTATTTAGTAGCATGAACTTAACTTCCGTTTTTAATTCGTAGCTTTTAACATGCACTCAAACATCCAATGACTTTAGTTTAGCTTTTACGCGATGTTTCGTTGAAATTTCACAAACTTAAATGATCCTAATCAGTTTGACGCGGCGTAACGACCGGGAAGTAAGTGAAGTATAGATGTCTGATGATGATGAGAAGTATATGATTATCTGATTTATAAAACATTTTATTTAGAAGTTTCGCAGTAACCAAGTTATATAGTATATTTGTTCATTGTAAATTTGTATTAGCTATTGAACTATATACTGTTCAAAATAAATGTTCTTTCTCGAATTTTCTCGCATTTTCATTCAAACCATACTTTTATAAGGTGATAAAAAGGCTATATTTGAAATAAAGATTCTTAATTCTAATCCTTAATTCAACAAGAAAGGATTCAAAGAAGATTTACGTTTGTTGGAGAAAGTTATAATATATTTGCAGAAAAAAAATGAGGCCGGTATATGAAAAATATGGACCCCGAGCAACGCCGGGTTTTCAGTTATTTAAATGATAATATACCACTGAGTAATTAATTAGTAATTAGTACAAGAAACCATAATTGGTCGAAAGCAAAAAAAAAAAAAAGCACATGTCCACTATATCCTTTCATTTACGTACATTGCAAATTATTCTGTCACTAACCCATTCATTACAGCTAGTTACAGAAGATGAAAAGCCCCGAGCCTCATTCCCTCCCTCATTGGGATTTTGTAAAGAAAGAAACATGCTAGATATCTGAAATTAAAGTGAATTTCGAATGGACTCACTCATGCATCTATTGCAATACGCATGAGTACAAAAACGATAAAGAAAAAAGTATATAAAAGAATACATCAGTTATTATTAATTTATTATTACATGCAATCCCTAATCGTCTTAAAGGCGCTATAGGCGCATAGGTGCATGCAATTATAATTGAAGTATTACGTATATGATTTTAGAATTCTTAAAGTTTGACGTTTTTAAAGGATTTTTTTTTATTTTAGGTCTTTATTTAATTTTGGTGCCCATTTTACGCCAGCGACTCTCCATCAAAAATAAAAGGAGAATGGAATTCAAAGAATAAACTGAAAAATGTTCATTTTTTATTCTATTTGATCAATCAAATATATTCATTTTCGTAATTATTTTCAACAAACATCTTTATTAAATTTGTATTTCGTCTGTAACGCATTACACCTACTGCTTTTGCTTTTCAAAAGAATAAATAAATTAGCGCATTCTAAAAGAATATAATTTTATTCGAAAAATCCAGCAAAACTTCCCAAATGAATTTTAAGAGAAGAATTCATAATTATATGTATAAAAAATGAATGGAAGTTTCAGTTATATAATAATATTTTCTGAAGAATTCTGGATTTCTAACACAATAAAGTTTTCCACGTTCGTCACAAAATAAACGAATTACTCGGTTAAATAAAGTCGTCTGCGTTTCTCCTCCTTTTCGACAAACAAAGGTTGGCAACGCCATTAACAAAATCCATTTAGCTCTGCTAGATGAAGAACAAGAAGATTCCTGCCCTATCACAAACATGGTAAAGGAATTAACCTTCATTAATGTATTTAATTATGCTCCCGTTCCCAACTTCGTCTTTAATAGCGCAGTAAAATAGTTGTTTTCTTTTTATTTTATTCTCCCTGAAGGTATTCCGTAACGAATTAAACACGCGGGCATTCAACCTTTGTTGTGAATAATAATTCCTCAGTAAATATTTATATTCGTCCTGCTGCCTATTCGCTTACTGACAGTTTAATAATTTTCTACTTGTTGATGTTCGCAAGGAGCAAATTGTTGTTCTGCTGAATGCAAATTTTTGTCATGGATGATGTCATCTAAAGTAATAAAAATGTTATTCGTTATCTGACTTGGAATCGTTTTCTGTGTTCTAAAGAACAAGATTCGTGATAAGAGGATGTAAAGCAATAAGCATCTTGTCAATGTAAATTTATTAACCTTTAATAAATCATTTACATTAGCAGTTTATAATGTATGCGATCTCTTAGTACTGATAAACATCTGAAAACGATAACAGAATTAGATGATGATGATTTAATCGGTATCGTTATCTTTGAAAATTTTCATTTCTTGTTCGTATAAAATATTGCGTGTTGATTAAGGCAAAGAAAAATTTTGATGATTAATAATGAATGACCGATAAAGAATTTTGATAAAACTGTACTAATAACTTTCTACATGCATTTGTCATCGGTTTTTTTTGCATGTGTTTGACTTTGATGAATTAATAAATTAATTAAATTAGCTTAGGAGATTGTTTTGGATTTTTTTTTCTCTATAAACTTTCTAGTTTAAATTTTTATAATATCGCGATATTTTGCTTGTGACATTCAAACTGCTTCGCTATAACTACTTTAGTATTATATTCTGAAGTATATGATTTCAACAACAATGTTTACTTTGTTTAATTTTTTTCTCTAGGAATGAAGTTTGCATAAGCAAAATATTATAATCGTTGAAAAATACGACATCAAAATTTGATGAATTTTAAACTTGTAATCTCCACTGAGTCCTATCTACATATGAACACAATCTCTAAAAATACAACGAGCTAGAAGGATAAAATTTATCAAGTAGTAATCACACCCAAATTGGTGATCTTCATCAAATTTGGGACTAAATTTGTCAATAGGAGCATACATTTTTCGTACACATACTCTATTGCCTACTATGTAATTGCATAAAAAGGTCCAAATGCATATGGCTGTTCATGTCGAATGAAAATGTTTAAATACTTTTTAAATTGTTGTATTTATCTACATGCTCATCGCCGCACATATCCAAGTCTTAAACTACTATATTAAACTTTGTATTTTTAGCCATTGAGTTTATTTATACGCACCTTCCTTTAAAAAATTCATTTAAATGAATTAAAATTGCATAAATATGCATAACATTCCTTAAAACTGCAGTGAAGTATCTATTCTTACGCGCTTTTTAAAAGCGGTCTGTGAGACTGCGTACTCTAGTTATGTCAAAAAATTTCTCACAGCATTTCAAGGTTAAAAACGAAATTGTTTTAAACCAGACGATTTCATACTTGTCCCTTAAAAGCGTTCAAGAATTATGAGAGCAGCCTCTGTATTTTAACCACAAATACTTTTTATTTTTTAAACGCTTTGATAAACGACAGGTGCTTTTTTTTTCACTCATCCGCCAAATGACTCCAACAAAAACACCTGATGAAAACCAAATCAGCTCCATTTCGACTGTTAACTCTGGAATCTTCATGAAAAACGATAAACAATTTACCATCCCCTAGAAATAAAATTCCATTCACCAAATACCACAATCCTAAAAATATATATATATAAAAAATAACATCCAGCAAGACTCGACTTAAAATGCATTGCTACGGTGTCAAAAATTTCCAGGGCGTCCTTCCCCCTCATTCTCCCCCCATTACGAACTGAAGTGAAGAGGGAGGACCCCATGAAGAATGTGGTGGAAATAAATTCCGAGTAGGATGTTTACTGCCAAACTGCGCGCACTGGCTGCGGCATGCTGCTGCAATAAACTGGTTCCCATGTCTGCCGAGGACCACATTCCATCTTCCCTTCTCCGAACACTGGCTGGGGGAGGGGGGGGGGCAGGAAGGATAGAGAAGAGGGGGGAGAGCTTCGAGTGGAATGGAATGGAAAGCCCATTACATTTTCGTTCGAAATGCAATCGTTGATATTTACGGACATCAACTTGTTCCAAAAATTTGTCTCGCGACTCTTCGAGTGGTTGGAAGCGATATTTATGTTTTCCATTGTTGGTTTCGAACAGAGAGAGCGAAGGATTTTGTGTTCCTTCGCTTTGCCTGTCGTCATTCTCCGCCATTTTTATTATCGCCCCCCCCCCTTTCAGCAGAAAGTGGCCATTGTGAATACGAATTGCGAAATGAGAATTCCATGGTGGTGGTGGTGTTTTGATTGGTTCCTGGAGGAAAGATTAATGTTTATGATTTCGCGATTCTGGAAGTTTGCGATTGGATTGGAGTTAAGCGGAATTATAGTGATTGAAAGCGACGTGGATATTTTTACGGGAAAATGCAACAATTTCTGTGATAGATATGGAAAAAATCTACAACAAATTCGCATTTATATCGCTTTTGATTTCAAATGGATTACTAACACAAATATAGTATTTTGAATGTAAAAAAAAAAAAACTATTAAAATATTTAGAGATTACATTTTAACTTTTCATAAAAAATATATGCATCTTTCGATTTAAACATCCACCATCGATAAATCTTTAATCGCTTTTGCGAATAGGTCAAAATGCATTGTTATTATATTATACACGGAAACAACCGAGAAGACGATAATTTTTACTTTCTCGTATAAGAAGTATACAAAGAAAAAGTATTGTAATCATCAAAAAATTCGAACTCGAGATTTTGACGAATCTCCACGTTTTAGACCTCCCTCAGTCCGAAAAACACGATTTTGGAATTATGTCTGTCTGTCTATGAACACGATAACTCGAAAAGTATTAGAGCTACGGGGATGAAATTTGGTATGTGGTCTTTATACATAATTTGTAGGTTTCTATCAAATTTTGGACAAAATCCGTCTACGGGAAGTCTGTCTGTTTGTACGTCCGCGGTCATGTGAACACTATAACTCAAAAACTTGAATAGCTAGATGGATAAAATTTGGTATCGTCATGAATGTAGGTCCGTATAAAATTTTGGGCCAAATCCTTCAAATGGTTGACTGTCTGTCGGTATGTATAATTTACTTTTGAAAAGAATCCGTCATCTCCCCGCGCATGCCTACTGGAAGCAATCTTCTGTGCACGCGAAGGCTGTGGAGCGAATTACGTCAGTTTGTCCTTCAAAGGGCAAGAGCGGAAAATCGGTACGCATCTCTTTGAATCTGATTCTTTCCCTAGATATTTTTCAATCACTATAATGAAAAACCTTTTTCTGATAGTCATAGGATTCTGGGTAACAGTAGTCTCGAATTTTTTTATCCACGCGGGGGGAGGGGAAACAGCACCTTTCTGGAGAAGTATACGAGAAAGTTTAGGGGAGAACACTCCCGCTGGTTTACAACGGCATCCCCACTTTTTTTCCTTTAAGGTCCCCCAGGTAGTTAGTGGTTAATGTTAGAATACTAATTTAAAATTAATGGGTATTAACAATATTAATTAGGATACTGTTTAACTGGGCCTGTGAGGCGCATTGGGACCGAACTCTCCGGTGCGAATATTGCGCCCGGTGGTGGATTAACTTTAATAAAGAACATAAGTGTCGCCTACGAAGAGAGTTTTGAATTCGCTTTACACTCAAAACATTTCAGAATTACATACTGTAATTGGATAGCCACCAAATGGATAGGATCCAAAATGGCCACTCCCATTAGTTCGATTTACCGGGATTGTACTGTATTATCAGTATAGGCAGGATTACCATACGCCCGGATTTCAAGTTTATGTCCGGACTAGTGTCCGGATCTTCAAAATGTCCGGATTTACGCCAGTGAATGCGGCGAGAGAGAAATTTGTTGGTAATTGGGAAAATCTGACGTACAGTAGAACCCCGGTAATCGGGACACGCGCTAATCCGGAACCCTCGGTAATCCGGACGGTCCATTGAGAATGATGCAAACTCTAATCCTGCGCTGATCCAACCCATGGATCAGAATGTTATTAAAAATATCAAGCTGGGATATCGCAAGTTACTTCTTACGACGATTCTCAATGATCCTGTGCACAATGAAAACTTGGAAAAAGCACAGACAAATGTAAATTTAAAAGATGTCGTGTTCAGTCTTGCTAACTGAGCATCTGTGTCTACATTGCTGATCAACAAGTCGCGGAAAAATTTGCTTCCCAATTTTACTGATTCTGTAAACTATCAAAATTTCTCATTCTGAGGCTAGGGCGGCACTCAACACTTCATTACAGTGGTCTGAAGAGCAAAGTTTTGAAGCACACGGAAATTATGCTCCTCAGACGTTTAAGAGCCCGCGCATTTGAATTAAAAATTGGAACGGCCGCACAAAGAAAAATCTCTGACTTTTTCGGACACTGATTATGTTCATTCACTTGCATATGTAGTAATTATGTAAGTACATATCATGTTCATTCAATTTATCCATACAGTGTTAGTTCATACAAATATACCATAGTACCTATACATACAATTTTTGAAAAAAGTGTTTTCCGTTATTTTTTAAAAACCTCGCTAATCCGGACGTCCATGTGCCTGAATTCGTCCGGATTACCGGGGTCCTACTGTATTTGAAAAAGCTGACGTCATTCTGCCACTGAAAGAAAATCTATTGTTGATGA
This sequence comes from Araneus ventricosus, assembly GCA_013235015.1. Lineage (NCBI taxonomy): Eukaryota > Metazoa > Arthropoda > Arachnida > Araneae > Araneidae > Araneus > Araneus ventricosus. The sequence goes on from BGPR01006527.1 coordinate 60,378, forward strand.
CAAAGTGGGTGAGCCCCTTTACCCAGTCCCCAATTCAAACTGAAAATTAAAAGCTTTGGCGGTTGTGTTTTAATTCTGTGTTTCATTACTGTAATTTTCAATTACCATACAGTAATAAAAATTGCATATTTTTTGCATTCTGTCGTCTTAAATGTTTTTCCACTTCCTCGAACTCTGTGTTAGTGTTAGGAAAGAGCGTCATAAGCAGCATTTAGAATTTTATACTATACTTTTGTACTATAATCAATTTCCCCCCTTCCTACGGTGTGTCCGGATTTCAACTAAAAAAATTATGGCAACCCTAAGTATAGGTATTTTTTTCCTTGCCTCTTTTTTCTCTCTCTCTTTTCCTTTTAATACTCTTTAGCACAGTATTCTTAAGTTAGAGTTATTGTGTTGTATCACTTTCTTTACAGCACGGCTATGGAATGGAGATTATAGATCTTCGCCCCATTCTCTCCTTGCAAACAGCGGGAGTGGTCTCCCCTAAACTTTCTCGTATACTTCTTGAAAAAAGTTCTGTTTCCCCTCCCCCCGCGTGGATAAAAAAATTCGAACCCAGTATCCAATGGCTATCAGAAAATATTTAGGTAAAAAATCAAATTCGAAAAGATGCGTTCAGATTAAATGAATACCGACTTCTACTCTTTCTTGGCTCAAGGACAATCCAGACAGATTGCTACCAAGTACGCATGCGCATGGAGAATCGGATGAAAAAAAGCGCCAAGCAGGAGTCAATAAATATCGCGTACAGAAGATTGCGTTCAATATGCATGCGCGTGGAGAGAACGGACTCATTGGAGATGCGCTTATACAGACCGTCAGACAGTCAACCTTCTGACGGATTTGGCCCGAAATTTGGTAGAAACCTACAAATTATGTTTAAAGACTGCATACCAAATTTCATCCCTTTATGTCTAATAGTTTTCGAGTTATCGTGTTCACAGACACACACACAGACATACAGACAGACATAATTCCAAAATTGTGTTTTTCGGACTCAGGGAGGTCTAAAACGTGGAGATTCGTCAAAATCTCGAGTTCGAATTTTTTGACGATTACAATACTTTCTCTTTGTATACTTCGTATACGAGAAAGTAAAAAGCTACTATCGGTGGCTGCGTTCTTTGAGACAACTCGTTATAATTCGAAAGACGCCAAATAAAATAGTTTTTCTTAGATGCACTCCAAGTTTTGTCCTCATATTTTCGGTATTTTATATATATGCAACTCTATAATGGTATTATATAATTCATTGCTCTTTAATATTATAATATAACTAGAAAATCACCCGTCATGGTATGACGGGTGCAAATTGCCTCTTCATTCGAGAGATTCCCCGTCAAATTTGGCATGTTTAAATGGATAGAAATGCGAGAGAAATGTTTAACATCGATTGAAAACAAATAAAATAAACATATGTTTTATGTCAGGAAATACATTTTTATTTACATATTTCTTTATTCAAAACACCTCTTGGTAAACGACATTCCGTGTGAAGTATTTTTCGTTGGTTAACAATTTTCCTTGTACTTCAATAACCATGAAATTCTCAGCTTGTCAAACGCAAGTCAAAATTAAAATTTCAAAGGAATATTTTTTCGAAATTCTAATCAAAACAAAGCACTTCTTTGCTTGTCAAACGTTGCCAAAAATATTAACAAATTATATCATCACGATTGCAATAAATAATCAGATGTATCGTGGCGTCCAAACTATATCACGCGCATGATATACCACTGACGTAATTTACTACTTTTTTATTCAGAAACGAAAATTAATTTGAAATATATGATTAATATAATTTAAAATTTCTCGGGAACTATTGATCATAGCGAGATAAATTTTATATCAATCGATAGAAAATTTTATTTCACTATTTTAGAGCTATTAAATTTGAAATTAGAACGACAATTACTCTTTTAATTTTAAAATTACTGAAATTTAGGTTCTCTAACAATGAAATAATGCTGTTTAACGTCTCCCAGTGCTATGGCGCGAGTTTTATTTTTGGTGACGTCAGAGCGTTACCAGAGACAGATCTGGGCTATTATATTAGTAATTTACTTAAACTTCTCCATAATGCCATTTAAAATTGTGTGAGACGCGATATCTACGTCGCCCGACGCAAGAAGGTTAATTATCTATACATGTATAAATTTAAAACTAATTAAAGCTTTAATATTAAGAGATTTTTTTAAAAAAACCGAATCTCAATAAAACAAATTTATATATATATATATACATATTTTATCTTAAAAACATTAACTTTGATATTCTGTCTAAATGAATTGTTGACTACCGAAACCACGAATCAATAATATCAAAACGCTGGAAGCTTAAAAAAGATTAATAAAAATTAATTTTTTAAATCAATTGTTTAAAATTTTTTACCTATAATATATTTACTATACCTATAATGTTACTTTACTTGGCTTTTGTCATTTCTTCACTCATGTAAATATAGGGTTACCATAATTTTTTTAGTTGAACGCATAGCGAAGGTACGTGGCGCCCGGATCATAACAATGACTTTTTCGCCAAGCCCCTTCATCATCAGTGACTTAGCATGTTTAAATGGCGCCCGGGCCATAGTAATTTTTCGCCCCCTCATCGAATTTTGCTTTAAAAATTGCATAAAAGCATTAAAGTTTTGTGAACATGACCAGTGGTGTAGCGAGGGTGAGTGACGCTAGGATCCTAAAATGATTTTTTTTTTAAACCCCAATCGTCATCAGTGGCCTAGCAAGCGAAAATGATGCCCGAGGCATGGTGCATTTCCAAAATCTGTCATCATAATTTACCTAAAAAATAACAGGGCATATACCCTCCTTGCTCCAGGGTCGCTACGCCGCTGTATTTGAAATCCATACACACCGGAGGGGGGTGGATTGAAGGGTCTTGGGGGATGTCAAAGTATAGTATAAAGTTCTAAATGCTAGCTATGACGCTCTCTCATAACACTATCACAGCGTTCGAGGAAGTGTAAAAACATTTAAGAAGTCAGAATGCAAAGAATATACAATTTTTATTACTGCATGGTAATTGAAAATTACAGTAATGAAACACAGAATTAAAACACAACCGCCAACGCTTTTAATTTTCAGTTTGAATTGGGGACTGAGTAAGGAGGCTGATCCACTTTGTCATCAACAATGGATGGAAACAATGGATTTTCTTTCATTGGCAGAATGACGTCAGCTTTTTCAAATACGTCAGATTTTTTCAACTACAAACAAATTTCTTTCTTGTCGCATTCACTGGCGTAAATCCGGACATTTTGAAGATCCGGATACTAGTCCGGACATGAGCTTGAAATCCGGACTGTTTGGACGTATGGTAACCCTATGTAAATAACACTTTATGAAAACATGATATACACAATTCTGAAAAGGAAAAAAATTGCTTATGTGATTTCTACAATTAGTGATTCAATTATAATGGAAATTTAAATTAAAAGGAAAATAAATTAAAAGAAACAAAAAGTAAACAATAGTAATAATGAAAACAATAAACGTTTTTGCGCGCAAACGCAGCAGCAAAAAGTAAATGCTTCAACAGAAATTTTTTTGAAGATAACACAATAAAAACTATAGAATAAAAAACAAAAGCTTCTCTAATACTTAAAACACTTTGCAAAAGTTAGAAATTATTCAAAATGGAAAGGAATTAAAATGGCGCACTCATCAGAAACCACACGCCATTATTTATTTTATTTTAATTTCAATTAATTTTGTTAAATTTTATAAATTGTAACTACTATCAATTATAATGGAAATACAGAGAACTAATTTAAAAAAAACAACCAGAAATACGAAACGGAAACTTTTCGTACTCAGGGACGTGGAGTACTAAATCGTAGAGATTCATCAAACTCTCGAAGTCGAATTTTTTACGATCACAATACTTTTTTTTATATACTTCCATATAAAAGAAAAAAAAAAGATGAATAATCCAAATCGTTGCCACCAAAAGAATGGGGGATGAAGTAATAATAATATGAAAAGTCCATAAAGTTCATTTTTATTGAGCTGCTGAAAAGCTGAAATTCTCGAATACAACATTATTATTTGTGTAAATGTAAGAGAAGGAAATTGTAATCACACTTCATAAAACACGCGAGCAGAATCCATTTTATTGCTTTCTTCTTTTCGCGAAGTGTTTGTATTACTAACAAATGAGGACGCAACTACGTCAAAACGAATTTAATCTCGATTAAGATCTCAATTTCAAGAAAACATGACCACAGTTTCTTTATGTTATTTTCTTACATTTATTTAAACTATTTTGAAAAGTGCCATCTTTCTCTTGAACTCAAATTATAGTTCAAGATTCTATTCAAATTGAGCTATTTCCATCCAGCTAACTATTTTCATTTCATTTAAATTGTTTCCAACTTCTACAACAATTACTTGTTGTTTTCCTGTCTGCACTCTGAATAAAAGGAAATGGCACTGTTTTTATCAAGAGTTCCATTACTCAACAATAAGGTTAGATTAATCGATAGACAATAGAACATTCAGATTCACGTGGCGAATCCGCACAAAACGAATTCACCGCCGACAGAAAAAATAACAAGGCTTGCTTTGCTCTATCTGTCGAATTCACGTGCGTGGAATACTAAACCTGAAATGAAACAATGTGTAATATTTCCCTGCAAAACACTCGCCGAACGAATTTAATAATCGTCACGAATACAATAAAAAGTGAAGTACAATAAGAAAAAAAGAACATTTCAATGGGATTTCGAGTTTCAAAAGGAGTTGTTGGTTAAGATTTTCAGTTAAGTTCGATTGAACCTGAGAAGGCAGCCATTTTGAACCACAGACAGTTATATCGAATATTAAAATTGAGTTTTAGTATTCTCATAAAATGGAATTTCTACTCAATCAAAACAAGCAAAGGAAATATACATATAATTGCGCTTCAGTTCAAATAGTGTAAAAATGATACATGGAACTATAACTCGAATATTTTTCACTATAAACTTGATACTTTACACTTGGTAGATAGAACTAAAATTCGAAAATCGTTCATCTTTTATGTCTTGAGTTCTAAAAAAAAGTACTTGAAAAAAGTTTCCTTTTTTATGGTTTACAATTTTTTAAATTTTATCAGATAATCACGTGATTAGTGTAAAAATAGTAACGTTTAGTTTGAAGGACACAAAAAAAAAAGTTTATAAGCGCATCGATGCACGCAAAGTGGAAAATATCTACTTTACAGTGAAAAGAAATTAATACAAGTGGTAATATTTTTTTCTTGAGTGAATCATATTTGTTCAATGGTAAAATGTGTTTTTTTTCACGTTTTAATTACAGCGGAATAATATTTTTTTCGTGCAATATATTTGCTATGAGGGCAAAAAAGTTTTATCAAAATGAAAATTATCCAAACTAAATTGTAGATAATTACCTCCCAAAAAATAATACTATGGACTTGATAGTGTTTCACTTTCTAAACAAGTGTACGAAAAGGAAGCATTGTAATCATCAAAAAAATCGACCACGAGTTTTTGATGAATTTCCACCTTTTAGACATCCCTGAGTTCGAAAAACCATTGCTGGAGTTACGTTTTTCTGTTTGTCTGTGATCTCACTAATTCAAAAAGACAACAAGCTAGACAAATGAAATTTGGTATATGGTCTTTATACCAAAATTGCAGATTTTTAAACGTAATACGTCTATTGGAAGTCTGATTATCCGTGTGGATATGAACACGAAAAATCAAAAACTCATCGATCTAGAAGAATGGAATTTGGCACATGGTTTTATGGTCAAACGAATGAATCTATATCAGACTGGAAATCCGTCAAACGGTCGACGGCCTATATGGTTTTATCATCAAACCAGTGAATACATATCAGACGTTGGAAATCCGTCAAACGGTCGACTGTCTATCTTGTTTTAGCACCAGGCGGAGTGAATCAATATCAGACTCGAAATCCATCAAACGGTCAACTGTCTATATGGTTTTATCATCAAACCAGTGAATATATATCAGACGTTGGAAATCCGTCAAATGGTCGACTGTCTATCGGTCTGTACTACTGATCTACTGTCTATGTGGTTTTATCACCAGGCGAGTGAATCAATATCAGACTGGAAGTCCGTCAAACGGTCGACTAATTATTGGTCTGTACTACTGACCCACGGTTTATCTGATTTTATCACCAGGCGAGTGAATCTATAAATCTTTTAATAAACTGAAAAAGGGAAAAAAATTTATTAAAATGTTATAAAATTTAATTTCTTTAAAATAATAGTCACAATTTGCAAAAAAGTAAGTAGTGTTCCAAAAGTACGTCCCACAAACAGAACTGCACAATTCATCGAAAATTGCATTCTGATTTGCATTTGCTGAATTGCACTTGTTATCTAAAATTGCACATGTGCATTCAAATGATATTTCAATTCAGAATTAGTTTTATTTTAAGGTCAATTCAATTATACCATCATAGATTCATAAGTAAAAACAAATTAACCCCTCATAGATTCATAAATAAATTGGCCTAGTTAGATCATTTTGAAAGTTTCGAAAATTCTTTTACATTAATTAAATAAATTTATAGGATTTTAAGAAACAATCAGTTTTAAAATAACATTAATAAAAAACATAAATGAACAAGAATTAAGATCAGGAAAAACACAAAGCCGTTGTTCTAAAAATCGTTATAATTAGAAAGAGTTTTTAATTAGTCAATTTATTAGTTCGTGGAATTATAATTAGTTTTTTTTTCAACTAGAATGAATTAAATTTTCAATAATGTTGAAATGAATTCATGTAGTTAGTTTTTTGATTGATTAAATTAGATTTGTAAGACGCAATCAATTCTAAAATGGCGTTAACTCTCAGAAGGAAATACGAATACTTTATATATTTATATTCAACACATCTTTCATCTATGAGCATTTCTATTACTTCAGATATTGTTCAAATATAAATACTATTCAAATTGTTAGGCTCACCCAGATATATTTCAGATTCCCATTTCCTGCCCGTCTCTCATATTCTCTGTTTGAATAATTCATGAAATGTTTGAAAGCGTCTGTAATTCTTATTAAAATCCTCAAACACGACATCAGATTACGTTGCCCTTTGTTTTGTTTGTGGGAGAGCTCTATTGTTGCCATCTTCGCTTTGCATTTTAAATCTGTCTTCACGTTGCGTCTGATTTCCCTTGTGGATCAAATTTTGAAACGGAATTGCTACAACAAAAGAGAATTTGATACTGCAGTAAACATGTTCAAATATTTGCGGCCTTTTATGAAAGATACTGTTTCAGTTTAATTAATAAGTTGAATTTGAGATAGGAACTTATATTTTGATTGTCAAAATATTTATGTATCATTCTTAAGGATTAAATATGACTTTATTGTAAAATATATTTTTTAACGTTCATTTATGAATGTTTTTATATCAGAGGTTCCCAACCTGTGGTGCGCGTACCCCTAGGGGTACGCGAAATCAAAGTTGTTAATGACGGAAACAAGAAAAGAATGAGGGTAAAAACGAAATAATTACAATACTGGTTTCATTTGTTTTGGCGTTGAACTAATACAATTGTAAAAATGGAATAAAATGTAAAATCAAAAATAAGTTCTGCAAATGTTATTAATTTCCTTTATTTTACTTTTAAGTTAATCCTAACATTATTGATCAAAACTTCTTTGCATAGAAGACGGATGGTTGGGGGAGGGGGAGTTGGATATGATAGTAGGGGGTGTGCGAAAACAAAAATAATAATCAAGGGATACTCGAGGGAAAAAAGCTTAGGAACCCCTGATTTATAACATTACTTAAGGGATTTTGATTAAATTTAAGTCCTGAAATTTACTACACTTGTAAAATGTTTGAATGCTGTTATATTTTTCGAATACTGTAGAGTCTCGATAATCCGAGGTGGACGGGACCAGGCCTACCTCGAACTATCGAAAACTCGAATTATCGAAATCATAAAATTTAATAAATAAATAAATGGAAATAAAAGCAATTTTTAAATTTCAGTGTAGCATATTTAAATGAAAAATGTACTTACATATTATTACATTACTGCTGATAGCAACAAGTTAATTATTCTTAAAATAATTGTCAATTGTTTTTTTGTTTAAACACATTGCTCCTATATATCGATCTTATATATATCCAGTTTTCTTCTGGAGGGGGCATTTCTGCAGGTGGCTTCAGGGTGCGCAGTGGGCATATGATCCATCGAACAACAATACAAACCAGATGCACTAATTCTTTCACGTGTTGTGTATGTGTTGGTCATTATTTGGGAGCTAAACTCATTTTTTTTCACTAACTCGGATTTATGGAAAACGCGAACAATCGAGACTCGAATTATCGAGACTCTATTGTATACTTTTATTTATTTTTTTACGTTTTTCAAATCTTGTAAAATACGCTGCTCAGATATAGTAATATTTTTTGGTGTTGGCATGGTTGTTTCAATTTTTGGGCCAAATTTGGTTGTCGAGAAACAGCTAATTATCGCCAAATTGCAGATGGAAATTCTCTCAAAAACTATAGGCATTGACAACACTGCCTAGAAAAAGCTACAAGTCACAGTTGAATAGTATACTTGTAACCAAGCGTGCCTTCATTAAATGAATAAAAGTGAGAGAATAACATTTATAATTATTTACTTACTTAAAACATAGTTACAGACACACGCAATTACGAAAACACACAAAACAATTAACATAAAAAAATGATTAAGCAATTTTAAGAAAGAAAGTGTTTAACAAGGGCATTTTGACATATCAAAAGAGCCAACCTCACAGGGCAAGACCGCCGAGTCTCTGCCAGTCCGATAGGTGGCTTTTTGACATAGAGACGTGTTTAGTTGGTGTACGCCTGCATGTCGACGTTACATACGTATTTTTATAAGTTTAAGCTGTAAAAGAGCCGCAAGTGCATTGAATTGCCACATTTATAAGCTTGTAAACAAAAATTAAGCCCTTCACGGTCTATTTCTGGTAGCGAAAGAAAAAAAAAATGGGCCTCGAGATTTCGATGAATCTCCATGTCTTAGAATACTTCTCTGTTCCTGAAAAAAATATATATATGTAATGCCTTAGAAATTTTCCCATCTTTAAAATAAATCCTTTTTAACGAGTTGATTTTTAATTACGAACGAATTACTTCTACTTCAATCCTATGATAAAAGCACTCCTGCTTTAACTAGACTCGCAAGAGTCGCACTGTTTCTCGAGCCTCAACTTCGGCACTTTTCCCGGTTCGGTATTATAAAAACTCGCAGCGTCTGTGTAACTTCCTCTTTTGTAATCATGTAACGCACTAAGCAAGTCACGCCGTTTTAGGCGTAATTCTTTACTCCTGGCGATGGCTTTAATGTTCCCATAATCTTTTAAAAGTTTAATCTATTATTGAGTACTCTATAACTAATTTAATTGTGCCCATTTTCGAAATGCAATAAATTGTTTTGGATTTTAACGACTGCAATCTTCTTCGATTGCCTCTACACTTCATTTAAAGCAATATATTTGAATTATATCTGTATTTCTGTCTGTCCATCTGTGAACACGATCACTTCAATAAGAAACGGATCGAATGTTGTGATCTTTACACCGGATTTGTAGATTTCTACCGAAATTCGGAAAATCTGTTTGTGCGTCGAGCTTAAAAACAACCAACTAGAAAATTTAGAATAAATTTAAAAATAAAAAGATATTTTAACTTTAAACAAAAATAACAAAAACATTTGTTTAAAAACAATAAAATTTAAACAATGTTTAAGTAGCGCGAAATTGCAGCTGCAAACAAACAAAAAAAAAAAAGAACAACGGAAATCAAAATCACACAAAGAAAGCCAAAAAACGAAGATAAACTCAGAGGTAATCGAAAAAAACAAACAAGGAATCCATTCTAGTCCATTTTATTAAGGGCTAAGGACTTTATTCGAAATGGATTCAAAATAATAATTGGGAAATTTTTCTGTAAGAAGCTTGCATTACGGCAAATATAACTTCTCTTAGCTCGAAATTTCCCAACAAAAGACAAAGGAGATCTGTACATCAAAAAGCATTATTTCGGAAGAAAGAGGAAAAACAAAACACAAACATAAAAACGTTAATAAGATTGATTTAAAAATATCAGCCATCTGCCATGTATGAACATGATAACTCGAAAACGCATCAAGTTAAATGGGTAAAATTTGGCATGCGGCTTTATCATCATATTTGTAGATGTACAGATCTACAAGTCGATCACCTACTGGTGATGGATTTTAGATCAAATCCATCACCTGGTGGACTTTCTGTCAGCATGTCTATTCATATTATGTGAACGCGAAAACTGAAAAACACAAGAAACTAAGTTTATGAATTTCAATATGTGATCTTTATATCAAAATTGATGATTAGTGACAAATTTTGAATCCAATCGAACTTGTGGAAAAGATCCGAAATTTATACTGTTACGAACATGTAATGTCGCTTTCCCACAACGTTAATAGTTGGAAAGAGACATTCACAGAGATTCTTACTACTTGTATGGAGATGGAGGCCAACGACCCAGCCCTTGGCATCAAACTTAGCGATTTGGCGATAAACTTGGCGACCATTTTGGTAAAAAACATGGAGACTTGGCGATAAATTTGGCGACTTTGGCGCCAAAATAAAAGTCCTCAAGAACACTAGAATTTTCTCGATACCTCTATTAGAGGCGGAGATACACAGAATTTACTAGATGATTTTATGTGACGTCACATCCTGTCAGAAAAGGTATAAAAAGCCGGAATTGCTGAGATGAGACAATCGTCTTTGAACTTCAGCGGAGTTCGAAGAATCTCTTTAGAGAGTTGTTCTCTTTGCGAGTTGGTTAGCTGTTAGACGCTGAGCACTATTGTTCGTGATATTGCTGTTATTGTTAGTGATTTCTATCTACTTGTACCGCTAATTCGTGCAAATGCTGTTTTTACTGCTACCTGTGCTTCGTGCTTACGGAATATTCGTGAATAAATCGTCTTTCTCCGTTATCCTGCTTGTTGGACTGTTTTCACCGCACATCTACAGTACAATTTTTGTAACAATACTCAATATTGTAACAAAAATCGCTCTGTGGGTGTATGGTGTAAACAATCAAACACGCAGGATAACGGAGAAAGACGATTTATTCACGAATATGCAGGAAAACACGTAGCACAGGCAACAGGAACAATAGATCTTGCACAGATTAGCAACGCAAACAGACAACAATTCACAGGTAATAACAGTTCAGCACTTTCAGAATTAGCAACACAAACAGTCAGCAAATCACTAATAATGACAATAATAGCACTTTCATTATCGCTCAGCTCACTGGCTTTCTAACTCGCTCTGCAGATGAAACGCCAAAGTTGTTCCAGTCGATCAACAACTACTTCGGCGTCTAACAGCTTACTAGCTCGCACAGGGGATAAAACACCAAAGAGAGACTCCAAAGACGTTCGCACTCCAAGACGATCCCAGTCGATCAATACGTTCAAAATCAGCATTCACTCACTCCGTAATCCAAGAGCACTCCTTATATAGTCTCCCCGACAGGTGTGACGTCACATGGAGTTTTCTCGTACATTCAAGCGCATTTTCTTTCCTGAAAGAGATATCGAGAAAACGGGCGCAATTTCTGGAATCATCGATTTGTCGCCAAGGTCAGGGGTCCAGACCCAGTATCCCATACTTACCCCTGTAAAGCTCTCTATCCAACCATACAACTAATATTGCTGGGAAGCGACTTTCCATGTTTGTAACAATATCCTCAATTTTTTCCTATACGACGAAGCTAAACCGGAGAAAATGGACCGTTTTTTTAAGTATTCGGGAAAGTTGAAGGACGTGCATTCCCACTGATTTCTCCTGAAGGATGCATAATGGATTTGAAAATGAAATTAGTGTGGCGTATTTCATGTGCATCACGTGAGCATACATCACATTTACTCCATAGGTAAACATCTAGTAGATAACCAATCTGTAAACGTTGCTTTCGAGTTAAAGTTAGATCGTTGCAGTGAAAACAAGATTAGATCCAACTTATCCTCTTACAATCGAATGACGAGAGAAATTTGAAAGCAATCAAACACAAATTGGTGATCACAAACAAAAAATGCATTTAATATATTTATAAAAAATTCTTAAAATATTTCAAGTTATAATATTAAAATTATTAATAATTTATTAAATATTTATTAAATTAAATATGAAAAAAAACTGAAATCGATTTAAACAAATATAAAGCTGTGATGCACCAACATGAATTTCTTCTTTTCTCCAACTCTAACGAGTTTATGGTATAAAAAATAAATTCCTTCATAAATGAACACACTTGCTGGAAGCTGGTTCCTGAAAGCAAAACAAAAATCCAATGTTACTTTTTT
>BGPR01006528.1:0-14867 GCA_013235015.1 Araneus ventricosus
TATAATTTTGCAAAGAAATTAATACTGTGTTGAATATATGTCCAAAATATTTGATTTATTGCTTTCTATTTCATTTTTATAATTAGCGTAGAATTATACTCTGTTATTTTCATAATTAGGAAATTCATGATTTATAAATGTTTCAAAGATTCGCAGCAGTGATCAATTCTGAAAAATTAAAAAGAAAGGTGAGAAATCCCTGAAACTAAAGAAAAAAGAAAAAAAAATGGAATTATGGGGGGGGGGATAGAAATTATATCATAATGTGAAAATCTGAAATTTGACGCAGCTGACAATTGGCTGGCCTAGTTTTCGATAATATATAGATACTGTAAAATTTTAATACATTGATTAATGAACTTGAGATAAGGTACCTTCTCTACTGACAAAGATAATCTGATGCTTTATTTCAGCCCCCTTACGTAAAAACGTTACTCAACATACCTGTGATGAGCACTGATTGACATGACCTAAATCGTCTGGAACTGGCCACCCAGCAAAGAAACGTCTGCTCTTGCAGATCGTGTCTTTTAGCAGGTTGTCGTGAGAAATCAAAAACGCCCTGGTGATATTTTATTTATACCTTTCCTTCCCGGTGTTGTTCCCTTGCGAATCCCCCTTTAGAGCACTTTTACAATCTGTGACTTATGTGGGAGAACGTGACTGGGGTGGAGGACACTAGACGGGTGGAGAGGGGCAATTGGGTTAAATATGTCTATGGGAGGTTATGCTTTTGGGAGGAAATGGCGAAACCACTTTTAAGAGTCCCTTCCTTTTATTGTTGATGTTGTTGTCCTCACGAGGGTGTATTTTATTTTGGAAAGGATGAGTTTTATTATTTGTTTTCGGTAAAGGATGCGTTTTGCTATTTGAAATGCTTAGGAAGTAGGCATTTGCAATATAAATGGTTTGTGAAGGTTGACTGATGTGTTTTCGCCGTTGAGTGAATTCGAAACATGCTTTTATTTTCGGTTTTTTAATGCAGTCTTATCAAATACATAGAATTTGAAGATGTTGGAAAGTATATAAAGTTTATTCTTTTTTTTAACTAAAGGGCTAATCATATTCTTCCCTCTTTGATTTTTATTTCCCTTGGCATGTATCGATGAGATACTATAAAAAGATATTTTGGGGCATTTAATTTACGCCGCCATTAATGGTTACCTTTTTTTGTATACATATATAAAATACTTAAAACCAAACTTCGTTGATGCAAGGTGTATAATACTGAAGAGTGGAGTCATTTTATATGCTATATTCGGACACTTGTGATTGATAGTACATCATTATTTTCATAAGAGATTGTAATTTACTTTCCTAAATTTCCTTTTAATAATTGTTTCAGTTTTATATAAACAGCTAGTTAATATTTTGTTAGTGCTTTTATTTTCCAGAAACATATTTTTAATTTGCTGAGAAAATTACCATTCCTTGTTGCAGTGTATTATAAAGCAGAACTAGACACTTCGCGCAGAAAGGATTCGAATCTTTTTTACAAATATATGTCGTTTTATGTATGCTTAATGCGCTAATGTCGAAGGATACCACAAATTTGCTTTGAAGAATCATTAGTAAGGTGCATGTTTCCCGTTAAATGGATTTTTTATTCCTGGATATTGTAGATAAATCTCTTGTTCTCCCAACAAAAAATATTAATATTGGATACATAGTGATAACAGTTTTATATTGATTAATAAACAAAAATTCGAATAATATTGTAGTATTTTGGGAGAGAGGTGTAGAAAGAAATTGATCTTTGAAAATTCTTCGTCTTTATTTTTGATTAAAACAATTGGTATGTCGATTTATTAGAGAAGGAAAAAAGGTTTCTAATAATCATTTTTCTAAAAATTGTGATTTATTTGAAGATCGTATGTTCACATTGAAAATCCCGTACATAGGCCCATTTAAAAGCGAATGACCTGTCCGTTTGATGGACAAAGATACGGAAAAAGATTCTATTGTATCCGGTGCGTGAAGTCTTATTGCTGGACACTACCCACTTTACCGGACTGTGAATGACCGTCCGGGCGCCAGACTGTTCTTATTTTCCTGGACATCGATCCAAACGCTGTTCCGGCCGGGTTGAAATGATGCTTGTTAAAAAAAATTTTTTTTCTCCCCGAATCACGGATTTCCTGTTCACCCGATGTTCTTTTGAAACATTTCCAGATTTTTCTTTTTTGTCTTCTCCAGAATTTCCTGCTTTGTTCTCTCAAATTCTAAAACTAATCTCTGCTCCCTGCTTTTTTAAGCCCCTGTTCTTATCCGGAAATAAGCATTGTAGACTGCTATAAAGCATAGTTTTAACGAATGCTGCTCCCTCTTCCCCCTCCCTTTTTATGACTCTTCCTGTTTTATGGATTTTATCTTATCGTGTCATTTGCTCTGCCACGTTAACTAAAATTTTTTTTCTTCAATTTTCCAGCTGTACCGCCCGATTTAATTGCTTGTAGCTTTTTTTTTTTTCCGTACTCCAGCCCAATATGAAACTGAACCCGGATACCTCCTTCTTTCCCTTAATAAAAACGGCTTGATGTTTGGAATATATGAAACTGGAAAGGAAATGACGATAAAAATAATCGATGAAAACTTTGGAGATCGTGGTATTCAATAACACCATTGTTATGATATTGCTTCAAAGCTAGTCATCTAATACAGAGCTTTTTCTACAACCCGCAAGTGGGGTAACGCAGAAAAATATTAGGTTCTCGTTAATAGCTAAATATTAAATTCTTATAGGTGCTTTTATCTTTTAAGATTCAATGTTTGTAAGCAAGCACAGTTAAGAAAGGAGTCTTAACTTAAAATATTTCTATATAATAATTTTTTCATCCAATTTCCTTATAATTATCGTAAATTAATGCTTGGGATCGAAGCAAAATGTTTCTGACGGAAATGGGGTTGCCGAAATCTTTTCCATCCTATAAAAAAATAACGACTGGAGGAAGTTGTGATCTGATATTCACGAAATTTTAAGTATTTATTCAGTTATATCAATTGAAGTTTGAATTTTTACGATGGCAATAAATTGTGTTTTCTGTCAAAACGCTGCTACAAATGACTGTTAGTACAGATGGGTCCAGTTCAGTTTTGTTTAGATCAGTTATTGAAAAAAAAAATAATAAAGCAATG
Source organism: Araneus ventricosus (assembly GCA_013235015.1). Lineage (NCBI taxonomy): Eukaryota > Metazoa > Arthropoda > Arachnida > Araneae > Araneidae > Araneus > Araneus ventricosus. The sequence goes on from BGPR01006528.1 coordinate 3,136, forward strand.
CACTTTCTTTTCTGTTTTGTTTTGCATATGATATTGGGGGGGGGGGGGAAAATAAAGCATTGTATTTTCTTCTGAATTTATTTTGCCTATGATATCCAGAAATCTATTTTTGTAAATACAGTAAAGCACCGTTTATGTCTTTCAAGGGACTGGCGTAAAAAGACGTATAATTGAAATTTTATTAAAAATTATTACAAATTTAATGCTACTAATGCAAATTCATTTAAAAATAATGATTTTTAAGTTTTTTTTAAGATAGTACTAGTGTAATACTACTTAGTGTGAAAATCAATAATTAAATTTTTAAATTAAACATTTCTCATAAATGTGAGAAAAATCATATCTTTATTGCATATCTTGAGTACAAATTATACGTATCTTACACGATTTATGCATGCGCGTAGACGTTATTAAAAAATGTATTTAACCGTCGTCTGACTTGCTGATAGTCTGTGAGTATTGAGTATATCTTTCAAGAATAGAATTCATTTAATGTTATTTCACTATTCTTTTGACAATAGAAATAAATGCGAAGTTTTAATTGAGTCGATTGCGTATTTAATGAAAGGTGAAATAACTCATCATCCCTAAATTAACACCAGGCAATATATGTCTACTATTAATTCATCAATTGTGAATATTTTCAAATTCATAATACTTTTATCAAGTTCATATATTAGAATGAAGGAAATTTTCAACATTTAAGAATCTGGCGAAAACGGCATGTAACTGAAGCTTTTTAGCATATACGAAGTAGTTTTTTCATTACAATGAATACGAATGAATGGATTGTGATGAACACGTATAAGTGTAAACGACGTATGTATGAGAAACGTATAAAGGTGTTTGACTGGCTCGCATTTGCCTCCTGTACAAACTTTTTGTACTTTTTTTTTAGTCAGTCTGTCACGATACAAGTCTCAGATATACATGTCACAAAACTGAACAACTTTCCTGGTATCTCTTCCCATTGAAGAACGGGATAATGAACTTTTCAACTGGTAGGTTTATCACCTGAGCTTAAATGACAGTCACTCTACTTATTGCCAGATTGGCTAATCTATAACTACTCTTGCTCGCATATGGATGACAGAAACCTTTGATAACAATGCTTAGGAGAGTCTGTAATAGGAAATAAATGCTCTAAGAATCTCCTTGTTGTCCCATCAGGTGGCATACAGGAAAGGCAGGTAAAAATTCCGATGGAAAGACAGTAGAATTTATTATCGAATGCCTATTGATTGGTATTGTGGTACTCTTCGGACGTTGTCTTGTGAGCTGTCGATTCCTAAAAGCATTCTTTAATTTCTCCGAATTGTAGCTTTTTATATGCTTACTAAGAATTTTGATTAATTCAGTTGCTCGAAGTTCTTTCACTTCATCACTAAAAAGACCAGGGAGAATAGCTATATATGAAATAGGTTCTTAATTTATTTTGTCTGACTAGGTTGTTTGCTTGTCATATTAAATATTATCCAACTGATTTATTTTATTTTATGAGAAAATGTTTTAATGTGTCTTAATGCAAAAGGTCCCTATTAATATTTACTTACAAAACAAGTGTTTCAATTGTCAGATTTAAGAGAGTGGCAAGATCTTCCAAACCATTGAAATAAATTTGAAAACGATAGGGGAAATTAAAAATGGAGTTAGTTCTGCTGTTAAATTTGTCTATGTTGTTACGAAAGTCTAACCGATGGGTATATCCAGAGTTATTACCATGCAAGCTTGATAATTGAAAATAACGCTTTATTAACGAATATTCCAGACACTGATGCACAGACATCACGAAAGAACAGCATTTGCACAAATTAGCAACGCAAGCAAGACAACAATCATTAACAAAAGCTGCGTCCCAACGGCCTGTCTTTCCTACAAGTTTCGTCTCAAACGGTCTAGGCGTTATTCCCTGGTCGTCTGGAACAGGAAGAATTTGATGCACTCGTGGATTGTAAGTGATCTGTTGTTTCCCGCATGGCGGGTAAATAGCTCGCGCATCAGCGGACAAACGGCGCTTGCATCCGTTCACTGGAAATCACGAGATATTTATGCATACCACGCGGCAAGTAAGAACGGGCTGACCGTTCGAATTCAACCGACCAAAGTCCACAAGTAGCATGAACCTCGAGCGACTCTGAGATTTGGCTGCCACACGCGTCGGAAACAGGCTCTAGTAATATGCAACAATATCGTCATTCAAGGACCTAACACCACCTGCCAATTGCAATGCGAACAAGACTCCAACCAAGAATTTTAGTAGTCGCATTTATGTACCTCTTTCCACAGGATGTCACACGGCATAGAATTCTCCGAAGGTTCCTCACACCAGCCCCCTAGAGATGATGAGAACAAAATTCAAGCATATTCAAGAACCTTCATTTTGTCGCTGAAATCAGGGGGCATAGGCTTGACCTCCCCTGATGGCTAGTGAGAACCTCTGTAAATTTTTCTTCCCAACCATACGACTAATATGGCTGGAAAGCGACATTACAGTTTTGTAACAATATGTTTGCTATTAAACGTTCCTGGTGGCTGTACTGTACAACCGCTGGTAATTATTAGGAAAGGAAGGTCCAATTAGATAGCAGTGCTTTTCTTCTTTAAAAAAATATTTTTAATATGATTGTTCTTCTTTAAAATTTAATACTAAACTGTGCACACGGATGTAGATTTGGGTGTTTTTTTCATAAAACGTCGAAACGGTAGATTACAGCGCCGTATATCGTGTTCACTTAATCCGTACATTGGGCACACTTTCCCTCTGTCATTTCATAAATGATACCAGTAATGGTCCTATCGAGGGTAGAACTCGTCGTTCCCAATCCGACAATAGTTCATTTTGCCATTAATTATTTCTGAGGTTGTTGGTTGGATTTTCCTTCTCCGCCTTTCTTCTTTACATTCAGGGGTGTTGCATTAAGGAAAAATCGAAGTGCAATTAAAGATAAATTAATCACATCCTGTAATCGCAATTTGGTTTTGAAAACTTGTTGTTCCGCAAAATCTCAAGTCCAAAGTGCTCTTTGTGTTGTTTTTCGCTGTAACCTTCAATAGTTGAAATCGGAGCTCGTAATGTTTAGCATGCATGGCGAAATGATATGTAAAAAAAAGAGAGAAAACGACATTTCTGTCGGACCTTCAGAGCTCACAACCTATCCCTAATCATAGAGAAAATTAAAAATCGGTTCTTTTCCATTATCTTTCTCTCCCCTCCCCTTCAACGTTCCTTTGGTTTCGTATTTTATTCATTTTTCTCTAGTAGTCGTACGAAGAAAACGTTTCTTTCTTATTGGACTTTAATTTCTTAATTTTTCTCTTTTAAAAATCAATTCAAACAAAGATAATTTTTTTTGAGAGAGAAAAGTTGACGTATTTTGTATTATATGTTTTTATCAGAACTCCTGGGTTAATTGAAAAATGAAGCAAATTAAACAGACATTAATTCGTGTCCATTTATTATTGTTAGAATACAAAATCTGGCGTTAAATTTAGAATTTTGTTTTACTGAAAAATTAAAGGCACTCTTCTGTACATTTCATTTCCGAATTGATGCGTTGTCTTGACATGAAAAGCCTGCTGAATCCCCTGATCGAAAAATGATTCTAAAGTCGCTGGATTTCTCTTCTTAAGGTCGAAAAAGGACGAGTTATCCCGAATGTTTTAACATCGCTGCAATACTTTACCGTGATATCGAGACTTATGATCGTGGCTGGCGCTTTCGCTTTCCTTTTATAGTCATTGTCCCCGGCCTGCATTACCTTTCCGTGGTCGTTACACCGAGCAGCTGTGTCACCCTTCTCAGGCTTAACGAGAGATGGCTTATTTTGCCGCGCGCTGGAATAACAGCCGGCCGTATTTACCTTTCCTCGAAAGTGGCTGGCCGAGATTGAAAGTTGCCAAACGGGAGAGCCTTTTCAATCTCTTCCTCCTACGAGGGAGGTGTTTTTCTTTCTTCCGTTACGAGGTTTCAAAGAAAACAGCCCACGTTTTTAACGGTCTCGGGGTGTTAGGTAAATAGTCTAAGGAGGTTATTTTTCAACATGACTTCATTGGGTGATGACTCGTTTTTGATATAAGCGGTGCCTGTCTTCCTGTTTGTTGGGTGATTTCTGGCCATCATTTGGGAAATGATCCCTGTTGTAAATCTGTCTTTAATAAAGCGCGTGGCGAAGTGGGAAATGGATTCTTAAGTGAGGTGTTTATTTTGCCATTCAGATGTATTTATTCACTGAACGTATGCTCCGACTTAAATATCGCAAAAACCGCAGTTTTCATGGTGCCTTTCATGCGCCTTATTCTAGATTCCTCTTTCGATATTATTGGGTTTCGGGTCAACTTGCGACATAGTAAGAGGTGCACCTGCTAACGGCTTTTTCCAATGACTAGGTGTACCACTCGCTGTTGAGTAGACTCGCACACAGAATGGAGCCCATTATATAGAGACTTGTGATGCCCGACGATCTAAAAGCAGAGGCTTTGGTGTGGGTTTCTGTTAAAATTGCACATTATAGTTCTGTCGGCAGTTTCCACTTTAAAGCTGTCGTAGAGATCTTGAGAAACAATCTGGTGTTTTTTTAACAGTACTCTTCTTGAATGTGAGATGCACACACACTTTGGAAGAATCATGACTGGATTCTGAATCCAGTGGAGGTTTTCACCGCTAGGTTGTTTCCCTGAAGAGTGCAAATTTCTTTCTTGCGCTGGTGATGAAATGCTTTTTGAGTAACGTATGGTCGGGAGTCCAAGAATAAAATGCGCACTGCTTTGAGCAGCTGGGGAGAAATTTGCCACGTCTGGTATCATTCAAAATCGGATTAATGAGAGGACAACTTGTTTAGTTGAGAAGTTGAATAATGACCTAGTATTCCGACTGTTACGAAAATCGTCTGGTGGGTGTACGGTGAAAACAGTCCAACAAGCAGGATAAATTGAGAAAGACCTTTTATTCTAGAATATTCCGGAAAACTCTAAGCTCATGCAACAGTAAAAACAGCACTTGCGCAAATTCGCAGTACAAGCAGACAGCAAATCGCTAACAATAACAGCAATAGCACGAACAATTGCGCTCAGCGTCTAACAGCTGACCAACTCGCAAAGCGAACTAATCTCCAGAGAGATTCTTCGAACTCCGCAGACGTTCAAAGACGATTAATACGTTCAAAGTCGATCAATACACTCAACTCTTCTGTGATCTGAGCACGGTCCTTTTATAGTCTCCCGGACAGGCCGTCACATCGCATGGAATCATCTGGATAAATCCGGCTCTCGGCCCCCTAATAGAGACATGGAGAAAATTCCAGTACTTTTGAAATCCCACATTTCGTCGCCAAGGTCGGGGGTCGATGGCTCCATTCTCCCGGTATTCCTATACATACCCCTGTAGAACTCTTCCCAACCATAAGACTAACGTTGTTGGGAAGCGACTTTCCATGTTCGTAACACAACTATAGTCTTGGAATGGCATAGAAATTTACAGAGTGTAACGCAGACTCGGGTGTTATCTTCAAAATCTGATTAGGCCTTAAAATTGCGATTGCCCGTCCCAAAATAGTTCACGTGTAGCTTCAAAACGGGTCGTTCCATCAGTTAAAATAAATCCAGTTTTGGAGAACTTAAAATTTATTATCCTGCTACTATAATCCGTAACATCTACCTAGAAGCTACATGGAAATTGCATTGTGATAAAAACGTGTAGCTTTTCATTCTTCTTAAAAATCAAAAGCTATCGATTCGTCTCTTGAAATCTTTTACAGTGGTAGAATAAAAACTAACCCCGATTGTTTAAAAATTCGCATTTTCTTATTTTGTTAATATCGACAGTTTCGCCAATTCTTTGTATTGGAAACTTTTTGCCAGATCGTTTAATTATATTTGTTTTGTATTGTTTCCCTAATTTCAGGAACCTTTCTTTTTCCTTTCTCCATACCCTTTAAAGGTCTTTTCACCTCTCTTTACTCCCAAGTTTTACTAAAAAGTGAATCATTGGAAACAGGCGGCCAAGTTGTAAAAAAGAGCGGAAGAGCTTAATGTGAAATCAATACGTATTAGGGAAAGAATTGGCGAAAAAAAGAAAAAGAGCTAGTAAATAAGGTAGAGTAGTTAGAGGCACATCCTGGGATACGGAGAAGTTTAAACGTACAGTTGTTTTTCTCTCTTTTGACTACTTGGGCTACTTTTTTTTATTTCTCTTTTGTTATTGGCAGTTTTAGAGAATCGCGGTATAATTTTTTTTTTTTGGTACTCAGAAGAAAATATTCAGAGATTTTTAATCTTCTTTTAAAAGTTTTCTCTTTTTTTTTAACCCGTTTGGTTATTTTCAGAAGTTCCAAGTGCTTTTAAGAAGCTGTTAGAGCATTTTTAAGTTGCTTTTTGCTTATTCTTCACCCTTTTTAACGATTTTTTTAGAGCAGTTTACAAGGGGAGGCAGGAAACAAGCCACGAAACACTTAATTCCTTCACTAGCGTTGTTTTTCCCGTTGAAAAAACAACCTTAATAAAGAACCACATGGAACGTTTTCGGTAATGGCGGTGCGCTCGTTTTTTTTGTTTTTTTTTCTTATCTGAACCGTCTGTTGAGAAATACAATATTTGAATAATGAATTTATTGGTTAAAAAAATAAGAACATCTTTAAGAATTATTGATTACTGTGGAATTCCCCCGGAAAAATTGATATTGCATTGCTATAACTGCGTAGTTATTAGTAAATATAAAGCGATTTTTTTATATCAATGTGGCAAAATCATTCTCAAAACTTACATTACATTTAACTGATATTATAACAAATATCTTGATTGTCGTCTGCAAGTTACAGTATTTGTTAAATGAGTTTATGGGTTTAGTAAATCGTTAAGAAATATTGACCCACGTAGAATTAACCCATTAAAGATGCTATATTTCATAAGCTAATTTCAACTACATCTATAAAATGTATGATAATTTATTTTATTTGTACTATGATGTGGAAACCTAGCTTAGTCTGGCTTTTGCGGCATTAAAATGTAACCTAACCAATTCTTTAAATTTTGAATCGGTTTAGAATAGGCCATGCAATAAGCTTATCCATGTTGTTGGAAGGTCACATTTCTCCTTGCACAGTAGCCAATTTTTTTATATACTGTATCAGTTCCGCGTATCCTTTAGTTTCTTGCTGTTTATCGGTTTAAATTTTTAGTGTGAACTTTTTTGGACTTTACAGGATTAATTCATTGCTACTGTTTGTGCAGTTTGTTCTAACCTGGACATTGGTGTCGTTTCATGCTTACAGATAATATTTACGAAGTCTCATCTTAAGACTACACATAATTTTGTCGGGTTTCCAAATCACAGTACTCTTGCGCCACAAAATCCAGCGTGTATCATCCTTAAATTTAACATGAATTTAAATGTTCTATTTACAGGCATGTTCATGTGCAACAAAAAATATCGGAAATAAAATTTGTTTGTTTGGAAAATCTTATGTGACATTTCATTAGCATAATTTTCTCAGTAACGAAATTGAATACATTTTTCCCAATTTCAAATTAATCTTTTAAAATGTGTTACTATCGGTAAGTTTGAATTCGGTTTTTCTGCAAAAAGTTGAAATGTTTTCGGTAAATAATGATGTTGTGTATTTAAGAAATACAGGCAATTAATTTCGAAAGCTCTTACAAAATTATATTGCAATTTCAACATGTTTTATAAAAGGTATGTAGTTAGCAAAAATTTGTTTTTATCTTAAAAATTGCGTGCAAAATCATGTTAATTTTTTAAATCTTTATTAAATTGTAGAAATTTTTCTGAAAATATTTTTTCACACAAGGCATAGCTTTTTTTTTTATTTTGTGGGTCAAAATTTCTAGATGGAATGTACAAATTAATGCATGCATCAAGTTACTATTCTTCGGACCATTCGTTGCATATTCATTTTTAATATCCGTTATTGTTCCTCTTTTTTTCTTTGTCTCCTATCAAAAAGACAGTACGTATTAGCTGTTGGTTGGCATTAATGTGGAGGGGGGGGAAATGGTAGAAACTCAAAATTACCCAAGTTTTCCACTAGAGAAACTTGATTGTTTCTTTCAAGCCACGCGGACTTCCATTAAATGTGACGCATAGTTACTCCTCCCTCATCTGACGTTGCGCTTCATCTCTTTACGCAATATTCCGCAAAAACTGATTGCGCCTTCAGAGAAAATGCGCTCATCAGCTTCGCAACCAATCCCTTTTTTGCAATAAAAATAAGTAAACGCAATTCCTTCGGCATCCTCTCTTGCATACGAGATCCACACAAAGCAATGAACTTATCCTATCCCCGGTCCTCTTTTCATCGGCTCACCATCTTTAATCAGATCCCCAGCAGAAAAAGTGACCTTCACACGCGTCAAAGGGGTAAATGCGTTACTTCCCTTGAAAAGAAAGCCAGGTGTAGATCACTTTTCCTAATTACTTCTCCGATTCTGAAGGGAAAAGAACTGCTACTATTACTTCCACTTACTTTTTCGTCTGCAAGTTTCTTTGGTTGCATTTACGAGAGAATCGATTGCCGTCCTTATTGTGTTTCGTACACAAAAGAGTTAAAGTTGCAGATGAAACTTCTTTTTGCTCCTCTTAGGGGGATATAGGTGTTTATTTTGGAGGGAACAGGAAAAAGGGTATTTGTGGAATCGAAATGAATTCGCACACACGCGCACTTTTTTGTTCGGTAGTTGCTTTGATTACGGTACCCTGTTGTGACGTTTTCATTCGTTATTTATTTAGGTAACTAGACTAAAGGTATTTTCTTGAAGTTTCCACAGTGTTGCGGCGTTGCCTTAGTAATAATGGTAGCGTAGAAGAAATGAGAATTTTATTCAAGTTTACATTATTTATTGAAATGATAATCTGCCTAGATTTAAATATAAGTTGTAGAACAGTTTTTTTTTTTTTTTTAATCATTTATGTGTTTTTTTAAATGGATCACGAAATCAATTACAATTGTCCAGTTGTTTATTATGAATAAATTAATGAAAGCAATGGTGTAAACCTAAAAAAAATCCAGACCAAGATCTCTATCCAAATAATTAGAAATCTGAGTAGTCGCCTTCCCCGTTTGGGCAAGACGGGCTCTGCATTTCCTACGAAATATTCTTGCTTACGCTGCGCCCCTTGAATTAGGCTGTACTTGAATAAGTTATTATCAGAATTTAAAACTGTGTACATTTTCGTGTATAAAACCTAAAAAGTCTGAATGATTGGAGTTATTCTGAATTTAAATCATTTCATTTAATTTCGAATAGTTTAAAGGGAAGATGGTAATCCCCCCCCCTTCCTGTTTATTCGTACTGTAATCCCTTCCATTGAAAGTACCTTGCAACACACAGTATTATGTACCAAATTTCTATGAGTAGGCATTTTTTCTTTTGGCTGATTAAATATTCATAGAACCTGTCTTTGATAATTCATTGCATTGTTGACATTTGGAATTGGAAAATATCTCTGGCAATTCTATGACCACAAAGTTGTTTTCTCCCAAATGTGGTCGCGACTTTAAAAAAAAAAAAAATGCTAGAAGCTTTGCCTTAAATCATTAAGTTGATTGAATTCCGAAGATGCATGGATGTTAACGAAAATAATTAACCACCATTTCCTACAAAAGCTCGGGAAGATGGAAAAGAAAAAAAGAAATTTCTTTCTTCTCTTTTCTCTCCGTTGGGTATCGGCTGTGCGCATATTTTAGTCGCTTGCTTTCTGCCCCTTTCTTTCCTGCGCTCTCTTTTAACCGCTACTGAAGTCTCAATATAAAAATTCATCTGCTAAAAGCTTTTTAGTATTGATTTCCATTTTCTTGAAATGACTGATGATAAACTTGTGACCGAGACTTGGGATGTTTGAAAATATATAAAAAGAACCCCAGAACACAGGGGGAACAAAATCGTCTGCTGCTGGCTTCATTAACAAATCGTAACGACGACTTGCTGCTGCCACACTTATTCATTCTGTGCGTAAAAATGTTTGAAAAAGCAGCAAAATAAATGGGAACTCTTTTCGAACAAAAAGAAATCAGCTGTTGAGGGCACCCGGCCGAATTTAAATTAATTCTCATTTCTCTCGGTCGTCGTCTGATGGTTTAATTTTCTTTCTTCATTGTTCCTCTTCACTTCAATTTTCTTTTCCGTTGCCAAGATTTTTCTTCTTTATTTTTAACTTTGCTTCTCTGAAAATTAATTTGGTTTAAATGATTTTTTCTTTCTTCTACTTTTCACGGCATCGTTTCAATATTTTTAAACAACTTTTCACGTGGAATTCGGTATGTACTCTCTTACCTTTTCTTAGTTCTAATTGAATTTTACTCTCCTCTCCCTCCCCTTCTTCTTCCTGTGCTGTATTAATGCCGTTGAAAAATGACTGTTCCAACCCATTAAATTTTTGAAAAGGAATTGTTTTCCTTTCATTGTTTAAGTTATTTTTATTTCTTTGGGAAAGAAGTTGCCATTTAAGATTATAAAAAGAATCCATGATTATTGTTAGGGGAAAGTGCTTTATTTTTATTGCATTTCCTTACGGCTGTGTAAAGTTTCCAGGCCATTTGTCATGTTTAAGATACCATTAATAAATGAAATTTCGATTCCTTTTATTTTAAGTAAAAGTTCAACCATTCTTTTTGTTTATGGAGATGGCTGTTTGTTTGAAAATATATGGCATTTGCTGGAAAATTTTAATCAATTAAATTGCTTTTGTATTGTTCTATTATTTTATCCCTGTAGTATTTTTGCCGGAAAAGTAATTTACTACAAGTTTTAAACAAATAAAATTGTTGTCATAACTTTCCTTCCAAAAGATTTTTTTGTATATGCATTGTTATGTCTCCAAAAATAGTAATCGTATCATTTTATATTGTATTAAAAATATTAAAGTACGTTGCATTTATTTTTCCATTTATGAAGATTTGCCCATTTCGCATGTGTTTCAAAATAAAACCGAATGATGATTGTATAAATAGTTTTTAAAATGATTTTTTTAATGGTTTTTTATCTTGCTTGTCATATTTAAGCACTTTAATGATAGTAATTTTCTTGACTTAATTTCTACGGCGATATAAAATTTTATTAAACATCTAATGTAAACTAATATTTCTTAAATATTTAAAAAGGAGTAGAGAAGTACTGTTTATCTTATCACATTTAAGCATTTTCGCTATAGAGTTCTACAAAAGTTCTTAAATTATGAGCGGTTGAGTCTTTTAACCCTTTGCAGTCGATGCCGCCACAGTGGCGGCATTTGCAAGTCGTCGTAGAAGTCATTTTTTTTTCTGTTGTTGTTTTAGACCCATACCGACCAGCCTACCCAAAGGGGTGGGCTGATAGGTGTAGGTCTAAAACAAAACAAAAAAACTGACTTCTTAGGCCGCAGGACATGCCTCGCTATCGTTCAAGTAATATTATTAGGTTGCGGGGAAACTTTTGAAATTAACCAAAGAAAAGAATATGAAATCCAAAAAATTATAATTCAATGTTCTACATTGGATCGACGAAAATGAATTAATATAAAAAAAATTAAAGTTATAAAATTTCCATTGTTCTGACCAATCAGAATGCCTTATACAGAATCACTATCGCGGAGAAAACCACAATTCAGCCAATGAGGAGCAAGGATGCAATATTCCGTTGCGCGGTGTTTTTTGCATTTTATTTTTCAGAGGCTTCGACTTCAGCGATTCTAAAAAATTCAATCTAGAAAATAAAATGGTATATTGCTAGGATGGAATGTAAAA